>CAUYNB010051102.1:0-36861 GCA_963574225.1 Lagothrix lagotricha | reverse complement strand
TACTCCGCACTGAGAACCGCCGCGCCGGGGCGCCTGCAAAACAGCCGCACCCCCCAAAAGAGTCGTGCTGGCGACCTGTGGGGCTCCTCCACCAAGAATCTCTTGGTCCGTGGGCAATAAAAATTTGTCTGAAAATGTGGCATCCACTCACTCTCTGCACTTTCAGTGGGAGCTACAATCCTGAGCTGCTGCTAATCGGCCATCTTGGATCTCTCTCCACATTTCCTTTTTTAATATCAAAAATTCATGTTCATTAATACCACTAGTGATCACATGTGAAGAGTCTTTAAGTATTTGGAGGCTGTCAAGTCATTAAGTGTTGCAAAAATTCTCATCTTTGTTTGAAAATTCAAATTGTATCATTGACAATAAATACTGTCTATTGAAGTTACAGGCTTTGTTTATTTTTTTTCTTTTTTTTGAGAAAATGTATATCAAATGTCCAAATATGAATACTCATATTTGTATAGCAGTTTTTCTCTTTAATAAAAATAGCATTCCATGTAAAAGCTTCAGGTCACAACTCAATTGCATAAGTACGCTTTTTCAAAACAACCATTGTAATGAGTATCTGGGGAAATGTTGTATGTGTACCTAACATTTCATCACACAGAATAGTTAAAAAATGTTTACCAAATGGTTACAATGCAATAAAATTAATATTTTTACCTCATCAAGTAAATTCTTCAGTAATACTCTTAAAAAAATCTTTGAAGTATACAATGACAAGGACATCTTGGAGCCTACTGCCTTCTTTGTGTTGATGCATCAGCAGTTTTAACATTGCTGTGCAATGGAACAGGCAAATAACACTGAGCATTATTCTAAAAATAGTTTTGAGTCCACAGGCCACCTAAGAATGCCTTTGGGATTCCCCATGGGTCTGTGGACCAAACTCAAAGAATTATCGCTCTATTCTTCTATTAAGGAGAAACACCTAGATCTGTTTTATATACTGATATATGTACACCTGTAGCTTTCACTTTTCATTTCCCCTATCTTCCAGAAACAAATGTATGAATATTAAAATTGTTGCTTTCCCATGAATTAAAACTTATTTAGTTTTATAGAGTTTTTGGTACAGTTTTCATGAATTGTAGATCTCTTTGCTACCATTTTCATCAAATATGTAGGTCTCTTCTTGCTATGTTCAAACGTAATAGGAATTGTGTATCAGATTCATCCTTCAGGAAGTCTCTGTAGAACTTCCTGGACTGCTCTGAATTTAATTTGTTAAATCCTAGACTTCTCATAGAATGTGTTACCCTCTAATTGCCATTCACCATAATCTTAGGACTAACCTTCCCCATTCTCTTCTTGGTCTTTCAATTTTCTATACCCTACATCTCTTTCTTAGATTGCTCCTTTATTTTAATGGAGTTACCTCTTCCAATCACTTCCAAATAATAGAATCATGTAATATAAATGTCTTAGATCTTGCAAGTCTACAAACCCTGAAGTATATTCACAGTTAAATGTTAGCTTTCCTGGGTATGGAATGCTAAATTGAAAATATCTTCCCTAAGGATCTAAAAAGCGTTTCTCTGTCACCATCTACTTCTCAGACTTGGGTAGACGAACTCTGGTGCCATTTTCATTCTTGATACGTTTCTCTCTGAACCATGTTTAAATTTTTATTTTGTTTGCTCCAACAATAAGAAGAATTATGGTAGTGTGTTTTGGTGAAGGCCTTCTATTTTCGATTTTGTTGAGAACTCAGCGGGTGTTTGGTCCCAGGAAATATTTTTGAATCACTTTGTCACTAATGAGTTTGACTCCATTTTCTCCATTTGATTGTTCTGAAACTATTAATATTTTGATATTGAACCACATTGACTAGCCCTGTAATATTGCTATATTTTTCTTTCTGATCTGTTCATTTTTTTCTTTTCCTTTTTGTTCTCCTTTTGCTTAATTTTGCTCAAATTTGACATCAATACTTCTATTAGTATTTTTGTGTCTAGTAGCATGGTTTTCACATCCAAGTGCTCTTCTAAATTCTTTATAAATTCTCATTTTAAATAGAACAATCTATTTAAAAATATCCTCTTCTTGTCATATGAAAACAAGTTCTGCCTTACTGCTCAGGATATTCTTTAATTTCTTAAATTATCCTTTCTTATTATTTACTCCAAGTAGCTGAGGATTTTTGTTTTTGCTTTTGTTTTAGCTTTCTGTCTCTGTATTTTATTAGATATTGTACATAGTCACCTTGCTATTATATCAGGGGCTAAAAAATTATTAGTAGCTCTTTGTGTGTGAGAGGGCCTCATTGACTATCACCTTTAGAGTAGGATAACTTAGTTGAGTCTTTTTTAAAATTTGGAACTGATATTGTTAGTGTTTATAGATCCTACATTTGGGCTTGTCAGATTTCCCAAAGATGTCTTCCCCAATTTCCTGCCTGCAGGGTATAATTTTGGCTGAAAGCAATCTTTGAACCAGATATAGTAAGAAAGATAAAGATTTCAGTGTTTAGTATGTAAATAGTCACTTAATCTCCCTAATTTTGACATAATACATCTAGCCTCAATTGTACTTGTTATCCTTCAATGCATAGATTTTCTCTTTGACAATATCCTGAGAATTATCTACATGCTGCATTCCTGGAGAGGTTGAAATAGGCCACCTATCCAGATGAATAGAATGTAAGGGAACACAGGAATACAACTGCTGCCAGGTTGGTGGGCTTTGGGTATCAACTCGCTTTTCAGTTTACTCCAGCTGTTTTTGGTTTATAGCTTTTAAAATCTGATGAGTTACTTCATTGATCTATTTTTCATCATCCAAAAGTAAATTGCTACTATCAGATATTTTCATCAATATGGTTTTACATATTTGGCAAAAAAATTATTTTATAAGGGCTTCTGGTAGAATTGGAGGTCAATGCTTGCATTCAAACTGCCATTTTATACAGTACCCAGCTAATACAGCCTTATGTACAAATGCTTTTTGAATACATAAACTTTTATTATTACATACATATAGATAAGTGCATAAACCATAAGTAAACATGAGTATAACCAGAAAAAGGGCCTGACCATTATTCACATACCAGTAGCCTCCTTCATATCCTGAGCTCAAAGGTAAGTATAATTTTGATATCACCACAAATTATTTTTTTAGTTATATTGACCATTTTTGAACTTTATGTAAATGGAATACAGTGTGTACTCTATGCCACGCTTTTACTCAAATTTATTTTTGTGAAAATCTTTTATACTGTAGGATTTAGCAATATTTGCACACTTTCATTGCTGTATAGTTTTCCATTTATAATCCTAATGATGGGATTTTTACTTGTTTCCAGTTGTGGAGTAATACACATAATGCTGGTGTTAAAATTCTTGCCCATGACTTTTTGTCATACACGAAATTACATTTCTTTGGTCGTATATCCAGAAGTGAAGTATCTTCCTCATAGGTGATGTGTATTTTAAACAAAACCCTAAAATCTAAAAGATTTGGAATTTTTTAAATTATTGAAATATTAAGTAAAAAATTCCAAAAGTTGTCATATAGTAATTCATTTCTTACACATGGAAAATAGAGTACTTTTGTTTGATTTTGTAGAGTAAAATTTTTTCTACACAAGGTTTCCAAATAAAGTTACAGCGGGATGGGTAGGAATTAAGAAATAAAAAATTACTATCATTCACATGTCACTAATATGAAATGCAAATAAATTAGCATAGGAAACTTCCTTTGTCACACAGGCTGGAGTGCAGTGGCATGATCTCAACTCACTGCAACCTCCACCTCCCAGGTTCAAGCGATTCTCCTGCTGAAACCTCCCAAGTAGCTGGGACTACGGGCGCTATTCACTACACCCTGCTAATTTTTCTTTTTTTTTTTTTTTTGGTAGTAGTAGAGACAGGGTTTCACCATGTTAGCCAGGATGGTCTCAATCTTCTGACCTTGTAATCCACCCACCTTGGCCTTCCAAAGTGCTAGGATTACAGGTGTGAGCCTCTGAACCTGGTTCCTACCCCAAACTTGAAGCATTTTCCCCCATACTATCTCCCACATATTGATATGTGAAATTTCTCTTTCCACATCCTTCTTTTACCACTATTTCAATCATTCCACTGAATTCACACTTCAAATACAGGAGATCTATCCATTTATTACATCTTTGTAAGTATTATGGTCTTCCAGTTCCTTCAGGGCTTTCAGTACCTTTCTTTTTTTCAAATAGTTCAGCTCTACTTTCACCAGAACTTCATATCCCCACAACCTTCCACTATACTTGAACTTTCCAGTTCCCAGTCATGGTTCAAACCAATGGTCTCTTTGTATTATCTGATTAAAATCACATAATCTGGAAAAACCAATAGTTCCCAACTTGAAATAGACCCTCAACTGTTGCTTGATGGTCTCTGCACAAATTTCTAGTTGTTTGACTTTTCTATTTTTTTTTTTTTTTTTTTTTTGTGGCTAGTCTTAGCCACTTCCTTTCACTCAGCCAAACCAAACTAAACTAAACAAACAACATAAACTACTCCTTTAAAAAATGAATACTTGAAACATGTTCAAATACAACCAGAGGGCCAAAATTCCTGGCATCTTTCCTACAGTCTCCATCTCAAAGCCAAAGTAATCTTGCTCACTTGTGTCATTGCCAAAAAACCCTCCCATTTTTCTCTGAACTTGCAACCTTATTATCTTCTCCCTTATTCACCTTCACCATTTGTTCCTGTCAGTCATCCTAGAAACACGTTAAGTATCCGCCATTCAAAATTAAATATTAACATTTAACATTTTCCCCCAAAGAGGGAGTAACTTTACAATTGAGAAGCATGGCAAACCTTACTTCAGTTAGGTTACCAAGGTCAGCACCAACAGTTATAAATCACGTTGATAGTATGTAACTTTGATATGATAGAATGAAATAGCACTTTGCTTCTTTAGTCTTCCTTCCCAAGTCCATGCCTTTTTAAACTATGAGAAACTGTACTCTCCTAAACTGGCAGGGTCACATAAAACAAGGAAAGTCTGAAAAACTGTCACAGTCAAGAGTAGCTAAAGAGACATGATAACTAAATATAAGGTGATGTCCTGGATGGAATCTCAGACCAGAAAGGGGACACAAGGCAAAAATTAAAATAATCTGAATAAATGATGGACTTAAGTTAATAATAATGTCTCAGTATGTGTTTATTAATTGTAACAAGTATACTATAAAAATGAAAGATCTCAATAATAGGTTAAACTGTGTGTATGGGAGGAGGGAGACAGGGGAACTCTCTTTACTATCTGCTCAATTTTTTGTAAATCCAAAATTGTTCTAAAAATTAAAGTCTTCCAAGAAAATTAAAATAAAAAAGATAGGTTAAGAGTTAGGCAGACAAACATGAAACAATTACCTGTATTAATAAGGCTTATATTTATATTAGCAATTGATGTTTAAGTCTGTTACTATCATCTGTCTTCTAATTCTAAACTCCAGAATTTGTCAGAATAATGAACAAAGTACAGCTTACAATGGAAAAACCTAGGCTTCTCCATGTTGAGATACTTCCTCAAAACTTACAAGAGTGGGAAACAAAACTGAGCAGACCAGAGCTGCATACTCTGGGCAGGCAGTTTTCAAGAGGTAGGAAAGAAGAAACAGATCTTATTTGCAAATGCTAATTTATAGCCCCAAAAACATCATTGGAATTTTTTGGTAGAGGATAGTGTGAGGAGACAGGTCAGGATTACAGCTAATCAAGGCCTCTTGACATAGAAAAAAAAAAAAAATGCCAGAATGGTATTTCCCTCCAAGAGAGAGAAGAAGAATTCCAAGAAAACGTCTCATAACATGTCCCAGTTACAAAAATGAACCCCTGCCCTACTGAGGTTTCCTGATGTGATTTCAGTTGATAGACTCTGAATAAGGCAAGGAGAGCATCTTCCTGGAGGGGGAACCAGAGTGGGGTGTCAGGACCCAAGTGTGATGAGGAGAGTATTAACACAGAGACAGAAGGGTAGCAGTAGCAATGGAAAACTGGTAACATGTTAGGGGTATTTAATTTTATAAAAAAGTAACTATAGATAATAAGAGCCATAAATCTTTCTATTTCGCTAAAAGAGAAGAGTAACACAAAGTAGGACCATTAAACTGTAGTAGTTGACAATGGAAATGCCTATGTGAAGTGAACTTATAATTTTCATCATATATATAGACACCTACATACATATACTCAGCATAACTAGGCACCAAATTTTAGCTTATAAATACCATTTTACATTAAAAGCAACTGAGACTCTTTGAAGACATGACTATGAGGCAGCAGGAGGGAAAGTACAATAAGTCTGCAATATCTTGCACCACTAAGTGAAGACATTATCAAGAATGATGAGGAGACGGCAAAGGGCACAGGAGCCAGAATAAAGAGGAGCTCTCTTTCCATTTCTGGAATAAGTTGGGCATCAAATAAATAATGTAAGTAGTAAATTGTAACTCATCCAACAAAAGGAATTTGTATATATAGAAAACAATTAATTGCAAGTTTAATGATGATATAGTTTTTACATAGCTTCAAAATACCTTCCTACAAAAATGTTATATATAAAAAGAAAAAATACCTCCACATCATAGATGTAGACAGCTATCTAGTGAATCAATCTAGTGATCAAACGAATATAGTGATCAAAGTGGGCATCATAAATAATGGGAAAAACTGGAAGTGTACCCACCTAATAGAATGAGAACACAGCATCATGTCTGTTCTACCAAAGACGTAGCACTTGATGCTAACCATGGGAAAACATGAGACAAAACAAAATTGAGAGACAAACTCCAGAATATTTTAACTGTAATCTTTAATAAAGAAAAGGTAATAAAATCAAGGAAAGATTGAGAAACTGTTTCAGAGTGAATGAAAGTAAAGATTTCTGAAAACTAAAAGGAATGCATGATTTCAAACTGAGTATTTTTGCTATCTTGAAGGTTACTGTGACATTTCGTAAAACTTACATGAGATTACAGAGTTAAATGGCAATCAGTGTCAATATTAATTATGTGGTTTTATGCTTAAATTGTTACTATAAAGGAGAATGTTCTTGTTTGTAGGAAAAACCTACTAAGGAATTTGGAGGTGATGTGTCATCAGATTGACAATCTACTTTCAAACAGTTGAGAAAAATAAGTGGTTTGCATTGTACTGACAAGTTTCCTTTAAGTCTGAGACTGTCTAGAAAATTTACCCCTAAAGAATCTGCCTCATTCTCAAGTAAATAGTTCATTTTAATCTAATGGTTGTTAAACTTCTTAGAAGATGTGACTCTTCCACATCCCCATTTTTATCAACTGCAGCTTGAAGTTCTTCCAACACCAATCTACTAAATTACTTAGAAGTAACTGTTGGCATTCTTCTTTATTTTTAAAACAAATTATTTTCCTAAATCTAAAATAATATATAATCATTAAAGATAATTTGTCATTTATAGAAAAAGTTAAAAGTGAAAAAACAAACAAATCATAAAACTGTAATCTGATCACCAAAGGATGATTATAACTAAAATTTGGGCCTTTTGCCTTCTGATAATTTTATTTTGCAGAAACGTACTTGCCCTCCAATCAACCTTTCCAATCACAGATATATTTCTGAAGTGGATTTATTAGTAAGGCCTCCAATTGCAGTCTTTTCATTAATTCATGGGCTTAATTTATCTTATTTTTTAATCTACCATTTTGTCAAAACTGCCTTTATCAAGGTCCTCAACAACATTTATACAACCAAATTCATTGAGCAGTTGTCATGTCTTCCAATATTTTAATTTGACCAGCATTTACATAGCTGAACATTAACCCTTCCTTGATATAACTTGAAATTACACCATGCTTGGAGTGAAGTCACTCCTGCTTTTTTTTTCTTAACTGGCTGCTTCTTGGACACCCTATCCCAGGCTCTTTTGTCGGTTCCTTCTCATAGCTCCAAATTCTAAAGGTCTGAGTGTCCCAGACTTTCATACTTGGACCTTTTCTATATTTATATATGGATCCCTATATGAATTACACATGAAGACATTATGTTCTCAACCTATATAATGTATTTATATATCATCAGTTATTTTCCATTGATTTATATGTTTATTAATAAAATATTACACTTAATTACCATAGCTTTGTAATAAGTCTTGAAATCAAGTAAAGTAATTTACACAGCCTGGTCGTTTATTTTTCAAATTACTTATCTTGTGGTAGGTCCTTGTATTACCATATACATTTTAGAATCAGCTTATTAATATTTACTAAAGAGCCTACTGTCATTTGAGATTTAATTTTATAGAAATTGTAAACAAATTTGGAGAAAATTAATGTTTTAACAATATTAAATTTTCTGATCAAAGACAATATATAGTTTCATTTATTAAGGTCTTTGACTGCAAAGTTTTGCAGATTTCAGTGTTGAATTTATTTCTAATATTCATAATTTGGGAAGTTATTATGAATATTATTTATTAATTTCAATATTTAGTCATTTGGTTTTAGTATTTTGGTAATGCCAAAAACTTTTTTGTTCTTGTATTTGATGTAGTAACACCCTTACCCTATTTAGTGGCACTATTTGTAGATTTGTTTATTTTTTATGTATACAATCATGTTACCTGTAAACAGCGTTTTTATTTTTTTTCTAATCCACTCCACATGTTTGTATTTATTTTTCTTGTTATATATTAGTGTCTAGGTTCTCCTATATAATAAAAATGTTTAGAGTATGTATTCTTGTCTTTTTTGCAATCTTAGGGGAAAAGATCTCGGTATTTTAGCATTAAGTATGATTTAAGCTGTAAGCTGTACTTATATGATGGTTACAAGAATGAGTAATGGCCACTTTGGTAGGCTGAGGCAGGCAGATCACGAGGTCAGGAGATCGAGACCATCCTGGCTAACACAGTGAAACCCTATCTCTACTGAAAAAAAAAAAAATTGAGTAATTTTCCTTTCATTCCTATTTGGCTGAGTGATTTTATCATTAGTGTTGAATTTTTGACATTTTTAAGTTGACCATAAGATTTTGTTCTCTTTTATTTTGACTAAATGGTAAAGCATAATGATTTACTTCTAAATGTTAAATCATTATTTCATTCCCTGGGGCCGAGGTGGCAGTGGTGGGGCAGGGGAGCAAACACATTTGCTCATGACATCTTATATATTGCTGTATTTGATTTATGATTATTTTAATGGTTTTTACAGCTATGTTCATGAGAGATTTTGTTTTCTTATACTGTTTCTGTCTGGTTTAAAGATCAAGATTCTTGCTTCATAACATCAGTAAGGAGGTATTTTAATCTCTTCTATTTTTTGAAAGATTTTATGTTAATTTTCCTATTATTTTTCATTATTTAATAGTATTCACCAGTGGACTTCAGTTGGTCTGGAGTTTACTTTCATAATAGACTTTTAAATAAGATTTCATTTTTGAAACAGATATAAGGCTTTTTAAATTTTACTTCGTCTTGATTCAGTTTTGGTATATCGTGTCTTTCAAAGAAAAAACTCTATTTTATCCCAGTATTAGATTTACTGATGTAAAGTCATTCATATAATTCCCTATTGTTTTTAACATTATAGAATTTATAGCATCATCTCCCTCTCATCCTGATATTGGTCATTTGTCTCCTCTCTTCTTTTCTTAATCAGTCAGACCGGAAAATTTTCAAATAACTAGATTTTGCCTTCAAAGATTTTTTTTTAATTATTTGTTTTTCCTTGCATTGATTTCTGTCTTTGTTATTATAATTCCCTTCTCTCTACTTATTTTTGACTTAATTTAGTCTCCATTAACTAGCTTCTTGTGGTGTAAATTTAAGTCATTTGCTTAAGACTTTTCCTGATCTTTCTTTTTTTTTTTTTGAGATGGAGTCTCACTCTATCACCCAGGCTGAAGTGCAGTGGCACAATCTAGGCCCACTGCAACCTCAGCCTCATGGATTCAAGCGATTCTTCTGCCTCGGCCTCCCAAGTAGCTGGGACTACAGGCATGCATGCCTGGCTGATTTTTGTATTTTTAGTAGAGATGGGGTTTCACCATATTGGCCAGGCTGGTCTTCAATCCCTGACCTCATGATCCACCAGCCTCGGCCTCTCAAAGTGCTGGGATTACAAGCCTGAGCCACCGCACCCAGCCGACTTTTCCTGATTTTTAAAATAAGCATTAAATTATAAATTTCTTTCTAACTGCTGTTTAAGTTACACTACACATTTTTCATGTGTAGTTGTTTCATTTTTCACTAGTTTCAAAATAATTTATAATGCTTGTGTTTTTTCTCTCCATAGATTTCGAATTGTACTGTTTAATTTCCAAATATTTTTAATTTTTTTCAGTTAATCCTGTTTTTGACTTGTAGTTGTGATCAAACAACGTACTCTATATGATTTCAACTCTGTTAAATTATTAACAGCCTATTCCAGTTTGCATTGGCCAGAATTCCAGATCACTTTAAAAAATGACATATTCTGCTGTTATTGAGTGGGTATCCTATATTCTCCTTACTTATTGATCAATAAGAGGTGACTATCTAAATCTCCAATTATAATTATAAACTGATCAATTTCTCCTATTGGGTTCTGTCCATTTTACTTAATGTATTTTAAGCTCTATTGTTAGTTGCATCCTCATTTATATCTTCTTAATAAATGCAACCCAGCTCTATAAAGTATCCCTATATACCCTGGTAATATATCTTTTAATCTTATATTTATGTAGTCATTACAGCTTTATTATTCTTAGTGTTTGCATGGTACACTTTTTATTCATCTTTTATTTTGAATCAATCTGTGCATTTAAACTTAAGTGAGTTTCCTGTGACACCATATAGCTGGATCTCACTTTTAAATACGTAGTCTGCCAAGATTAGTCTTCCCATTGGTGTCTTTAGACTGCTTACATTTAATAAAAATTTGACAAGACTTAGTTAAAATATACCTGTAATTTGTTTTTCCATATATTATTTCTGTTATTTTTCTATTTTTCTTTCCATTTAGAATAATTGAATTTTTTTTTATTGTAAGTGCTTCATTTAACACCACTATTGGTTTATTAACTATACTTCTTTAATTATCTTAGCAGTCATTCTAAGGTTTACGATATGTATTTTTAGAACAAAAATGAACATGTTAGAGAACACTGATAGATTCAGGGTGTATTTTGAAGGTTAAGAGTTGATGATTTCCTAATGAATTGGACATTGCATGTTAGAGCAATAGAGAAGGCAAAGCTGATTCCAAAGTTCTTTGTGTGAGGGACTGGAAGGAAAGAATTTCAGACTGAATGAAAAAGATAAGGATATAGCAGGTTTGGGTTTGGAAGTAGAAACGGAATTCTCTCAGTTTTTGACATGTTGTTTAAAATAGATATCCAAGTGGAGAAATTAAGTACTCAAATATCAAGTCCAAAGTTTAGGAAACATATCTGATCTAAATATGGGAGCTATAGCATAAGAATGTTATGTAAAACCGGAAGACTAAATGAAGTTATCAAGATTATGAGTGCCAGTAGACAAGAAAGGAGGAAGAAGGACTAAGCTGAAGGATTCAAGTGCATATTAAACTTAAGAGAGGTGAGAAGAAACTAGTAAAAAAGATTGAGAAGAAAGTAACAGTGAGAAAAAGGAAAAGAGAATATGTTTCCTAGAAAGTATTATCTCCTTTCATTGCAGGTTTCATTCACCTGTAATAAAACCCTGTATTTATGTCCCACATTAATCAGATAGAATGTTACATCTGATCTACCAGTGAATATTTCTGAATTGTACCTGATTTCCACTGCCTTACTTAAAACTTCTATTATGTGTCAGCTGCAGTTCCTGCAGGAGTTCCCCCAGCCTCCATGTCCCCAGTCTCTTGTTCTGTTATTCATCATTCACACTGTAGCCACAGTAGTAAGCAGTTTAAAGAGAAAAAAATGTAATAAAGTCTTTGAGAGTGTCTTACTATCCAAAAGATAAATTTCTAAGTCCTGAGTATGATTTTCAAGTTCCTTCACAATTTACCTCCTAGTTATCTCAAAAATGTCAACCCCATTACTTCATCTACATCCCAACAGTATAGCCATACCATGTATTTATCAATACTTTTGCCTGGAACAATTGTTTTTGCACAGTCAATTTGCATTTATTCTCTCTAGTCCAATCCAAGTATCATGTCTACCAGAAAGTTTTTCTTATTATCCCTAGGCAATGATTCCCAAGAATTTCATCCATAACTCCATTACAAGATTGTTATGGGTTAAATTGTGTTCCCCTTGAAAAAATAAAAAAGTACATTGAATTCCTAACTTTCGTTACCTCAGATTTTGAATTTATTTGGTGAAAAGGTCAGCAAAGGGGTAATCAAGTTAAAATGAAATCATTAGGATGGGCCCTGATACAATATAATTTGGAGTTAGACACACAGAGGTAGAATGCCATGTGAAATGAAGATAGAGATTGGAATGGTGCCTCTGCATGGAATAGTAAAGATTGCCAGCAAACTACCAGAAACCAGGCAAGAGGCTTGGAATATCTTTTCTCTCAGTACCCTCTGAAGGAACTAACTCTGCCAACACCATGATCTTGAACTTCTAGCCTCTAGAATGTGAGACAATATATTCTGTTGTTTAAGCCATACAGTTTGTGGTATTTTGTTACAGTAACCCTGACAAATTAATACAAGAATACTAACCCATTTTTCGTTGTTTTTGTACCCACATCAGTGTGTACTAGCAAATAATTTAGCCATCACTGATCCACTAGCATTTGGTGAATATAGTAATTTTTTAAAATGGATATCTATCCACGTAAATAATACAAAAGTATTTGTGTGTATAAACACAGGGTCCTAGAGATAATTCTATTGGTCTTAGATGAAAATATGTTCTTTAAAAAATGCAATTAATTAGATTTGTGTGTATTATTTGATTCTATTATTTTTTAAACATTAAAACTTCGTTTTGTAGCTACTTTAACAATTTTTTTGGAGTGCTCAAGTCACTGCAACATCCACCTCCTGGAATCAAGTGATTCTCCTGCCTTGGCCTCCAGAGTAGATGGGACTACAGGTGCATGCCACCACACCCAGCTAACTTTTTGTATTTTTAGTAGAGATGGGGTTTCACCACGTTAGCCAGGATGGTCTCGATCTCCTGATCTTGGGATCCACCCACCTTGGCCTCCCAAAGTGCTGGGATTACAGGCATGAGCCACCGTGCACAGCAGAGAATAATCTTTAATAGCAATGGTTACCTCTATTCAGGCACCATATGTATATAAATTAGCCCTTTCAGCCACTTAACAAAGGAAAAGACTATAAGCTCTTCTGTAAACGTTGAGTAAGGAAACTATAAGGTAACCTAATAAAGGGACTAGGAAGCAGAGTTAAAAAAAAAGAAAGCAACAACAAAACAGAGTACTGTAAATATCAAGAAGACTAAAACAAATAAACACGATTAACATAAAATCCCAAGGCCCTGATGCTTCAGTCTTATTAATCAGCAAGTAGAGAGTTGAGATATGGACAAGGGAAGGCAGAGTCTGATCTGAATCCTACTCAGTTCTGTTATTCCGACATACAGATCTCCTGGACAGAAATAAATTTAAAAGGCCCGTGTTTGACTGAAAGAAGTTGAAAGAAATCTCTAGTATGTGACAATTTCCCTATTTCATTGTCAAGCAAAATACTTTCGGGAAAAAAATCCAGTGCCTAATATGTACCAAACACTTTCTAGACACTAGGAAAGTACCCAACCCTTATGTAGCTTATATTCTCATGGGGGAAAAGTAAAACAAGCTCAGTAAGTAAAAATATAGTAAAATTTCTCCTTTGTTACATGCAATGAGAAAAATAAAGGTGGATTGTCAGATATAGAATACACTGGGAAGGATGGATTCAATTTGTATGTAAGGTAGCCAGGGAGAAGACTTCAGTAAGATTATATCTGAGCAGAGACATCAGAGAGTTGAAAAACAGAGCTGTGTTTAATCCCTCTAGGAGAAGAACTTTCCAGCTAGAAAGGAAAATAAGTGCAACAGTGAGAGAAGGCTTTATCTTGCATGACTAATGAAGGATTGGAGACCATGAGCAAATGGGTAAGGTCAGGGAGGCAATGGGAGAAAAACAAATTACATAGACCTTGAACCTATTGTAATGACTTCTTGCTGTTAGTATTAAAAATAAATTGAAATAGGTCAAGGGTGGATACAGGCAAATAAGTTTCGAGTACTGCAATAATGCAGGTAAAAGACAATTGACGATAAATGTTTTCCAGTGCTTTTCCTGTAAGAACAATTAAGTGTGATCCATGTATTGAGTTTAAAGTCTGGTAACAGCCAACGACTCACCTGTGGCCAATGCTGGTAATTTTTATCCCATTCCCAAGGTCAAGAACAAACGTACAAGTTGATCACAACAATTTTTAGCTGCTGTTTTCAGGAATAATTCACTGGAGATTTGCGAGCCACTTGGGACTGAATACGGTGCTCCACAGACTTAGGAACAGGTCGGACCACACAGGTCCTTGGAATACATTTTGGCCTAGGCTGCTATCCATAGGTAATTCTCTACTCAGGGAGTTTAGACAGTTTACTTTCCCCTTTGTGTTTTGTGTTTCCATTTTGTATTTACCTTAGTGAAAAGGCTATTTATAATGTATGGAACTGAATAGTTTGTATTAAAGAATTATCATTGATAAAAACTTCTGTGTAACTTCTTAAGTTGTTTCATTTGGCCAGTAGCAATTTTTTTTTTAAATCTGTAACATCCTTCTTAATTTTTCTAAACATTACTACAAAAAATAAAAACGTACTATGCACTTAAACCTTTTCTAAATTCCAATTAGTCATGTAAATATAGTGGTTTTCTTTCCATTTACTCAATGCTTTTCTCTCATTTGACCTTAGAAATTCAAGCATGTTCTAATATTTTTTGAATTTATTTTCTGAAATGTCATATCATCCTATACTATCAAATTCTGTAATGTCTACCTTTATATAGGCTCAAACACTTTTCATGCCACATTTCTGTATTCAAAAAGAGAGAGCTAATACACTTTTATTACTGCACCTTTAAATTCTGAGTTCTGCTTTTCTATAGGAAATACTTCACGAATTTATACTAACCCTAGATTTATATGACAACATAATCCTGTTGTATTTTTACCCTTCCCATTCCCATTCATCAGTCACCTTGAAAGCCTTTGTTATATAGAAATCTCATTAAGCAATTGAGTAGATTCTTATCTTCCATGAAAGAAAATACGCTCGAGGTACAAGCAAAGAAGAGCCTAGGAAAGTGGTTCATGACAGAACAAAGCTGCTAATGACACTCTCAGTGCTACTGCTGAAACAGCCTGCTTTGAAAGTTGGAAATGTCCCGGAATGCAAGATTACATACCGTGAAGGTTCTTTGGTCAGCATAGGGGATTCAGTGGTTCTGCACTGATGAATGCATTATTTTCCACGTCATCCTCTATTGCTTATTACAAAATGTGCATTTCTTGGTGGTGGTAAACATAACACTTGTCTTCTAGAAATTTTTGCTACATGGAAATGGATAAAAATACTAGCTAACATTTATTGAGAAATACATATGTGCTAACACAAATCTTATTTTGCCATTCCTCTGCATCATTTTAAGACTGACAGACATGCTTCAAAGTGGTGCCCAATTTGACCCGTACTTCATTCTCCAACATTAATTCTCATTACAGTTCCCTTGTTCTCTGTGCTCCAAGGCCACTTCTCAGTTGTTTAGCCATCTCATTCCATCTGCTCTCACAAGACTTTTGCCCATGAGATTCCCACCACCACAGTTTATAGAAATACCTTATTTTCCTCCAAATCATATAGTTAGAATGACATATTTGATCCCAGGTCTATTTGATTCCAAATATCCACCTTTTTTCTCTCTCTCTGTCTCTATCTCTCTCTCTCTCTCTCTCTCTCTTTTACACACACACACACACGTAGACAAGTAGTGAAAGCCACAGAAATGAGTACATGATAAAATATACGTGAACCTGGACTTCTAGAATCCTGAGACTAGATGCCTGGCCTCTTCTTTACATATTGATGCTATTGCTTAGATTGCTGATACAACTAACCCACAAGTCAACAAAGTGAAAATTATCAAGACATTATTAACTTTACACTACATAGAACTAGGATGAATACAATAATAAATTTCTCTAAATGGACTTTTAAACAATTTCTCATTATACCTAATTAACTTTTAGAAGCTATTAATTGACTGATCAATGGAAACCAATTGTTCTCACTTACCAGTGAAAATTCTTTGACAGATTACTTCATTTAATTCTTTAATGAAATAGTTTTGTTTTACGCCTGACAGTATTGGTGAGTCATCTTTTCCAGGAATTCCTTTGGCTCTCCACTGTCATTAAAATCTAACTTAAACTATGTTTCATGCCGTATACTTCAGTGCTTTCTACATTTTTCACTTAATCTGATTGGCTGATTTCTACCTTTTTTGTTGCCAGAGTCTATGTCTATAGGATATGAAAAAATCAATCCTGATAAATGTGTTATTTATCACCATTCATGTAGAAAATAATAGTAGCACTGAACACATATCTTAGTGTATTTGTGATAGAACAACCTAAAGCTCATCCTCTTCATTTACAGGCCACCCACTTTATGTCAAGCTCCTTATCCAACTAGACTTCTTTTCAGTGTCTATTCTTCAAAATCTAAATATGGTGTCCCACATGTCTAATGAGTTCTTTTGTTCATTAACACTATGACCTACATTTTCCATAGTCCTGTTACTAAAGTGCCACTTCTTTTACTAGATCGCTTGTCAATTAGGTTGAAATATTTTCCACATCAAATGCATGACCTAAAGTATTCAAAATACTGCAGAACTTCTTTAAAATATATCAATGTATCTAATATTCTATAACTGTGATTCCTAGGGAATTACTTTCTCAGTAAAACTAAATGAATTAAATCCAGACTTGTACTCTGTGTCTATACTCTGAGGCTACAAATGTCTTTGAAATATCTAACTAAGCAGAATATAATTAGAAAGGCAGATTCTTTTCTCCGTAAAATGTTCCAGCTTCAACACAAGCATCTCTAATTTCTCAATGTCTACCTCTGCTACCCTTCACCTTCCAAATTAATCATTTTGAAACACAAATGTGAACAACTTCTGATCTCTTCACTCTTCTCACCTCCAAATTATTAGAATAATTTATCATTTTTTTTAGCTGAAACCCAGTGTATTTCACATCTCACACTATACTCTCTCATGCGCTCTCTGGCGTCTATCACACAGGCCTTTACTTACTGAATATCAGTAATTCCCTGCCACGGGCACATCGTGGATGATGTGACCTCTTCCTGGGAAGTTTTTCTCTCACCAGTTAACTCTTTTGAAAGATCACCTTCTTCTTTTAGATCTACTTCAAACCCCAGGGTTATATTTTCAAATACAGTTTCAAATATCGGTATATTTGAAAATATAATAGTTTTATTACCACATCACATGCTCTTACATGATCTCAAAGCACTATGTCTATTTTCTCAAATACTTAATGTCTATTTTCTCCCACAGGGATAATCATACATAGTTAATTCTCATTAATTAATTCTCTAAAATCAAGAATTCTATGTGACTAATGAATAAATGAATTAATTGATAAATTTAGTTGTAATGCCATTTCTATCAAGAGAAAGTGAACCATTGATCAATGGTAGTCACAACAGATAACAGATATAAGAAAAAGAAAAAACAAAGACCCTAGAAACTCCATACAATACTCTATTTTTTCCACTTTGGATACTTACCTATTTCTTTTTGATAACTAAGATATGCTTTCAATAACCAAAGCATGACAAAGATAAACCATTCCATTCTAATGCTTATGATTATAACTAAGAGTATAAATTGTATGCTTTTAAGATTGCCTTCATTTATGCAGTATATAGTGGGAATAGTAGCAAATATCTGACAATGGATAGGAAGAAAAATGACTTTATGCACAAGAGGCTACATGCTATAATAAAAAGAATCATAGAATATGAAGCAAGGCCAACCTAAATTTGAATCTTTGACTTCCAGGTTGGAAATATATAAAGTCTTAACTGAGAATCCTTTAATGAGTCATGTCACCTGATTTATTTCTATAAAATAAGGACAATATCTATCTTCCGTAGTTATTGTAATAACAAAAAAAAGTAACTGTTGAGACGATTATAGACTTTCCAGTCATGCAAGGTATTTGCAGCTATTTCTGTTGTGGACTACAGATGTTAATTAAGATATGATGTTGATAATGATGATCATATTAGAACTGGGTGAAACAGAATCATCTTATCTATAGAATAAGAATATTTCAAGTTTTTCTGTTACCAAAAATAAACAACTTAGTATATCGTCACTTTTGAAAACAAATTATTGTTTTAAAATATATTTTCTCATTGGATTTATTTCTTTATAACTGTCATGGTTGATTAGTATTACAGATAAAGATTATTTTATTCCATAAAGACATTTTCTTTAGATTATGCAAATATTGCAGTCTCATCAGTTTTCTGATTATCCAGGAAAAACAAGTGATCAATACTGAGTAGCCTGAAGAAAACCAATTGAGGTGATTTAAATCAATATGTTTAACTTGCAATCATTTATACTGCACATTTGCAAAAACACAAAGCTTTGTTCACTGAAGCTTCATTTAGAGTCAGCAGAAATTTTGTCTAGGGATTCTATATGCGTATTTCATTTTAAATTGGTAAAATAGAAGCTTAAATGATTTTTTATATCTGCAATGAATAATTTGTTCCACTTTCAGTTGCAAATGTATTAAAATACTTCTTTGAACGTGATGGCAAATATTCATATATTAAAAGAATTCTGAACTTGTGAACATTAGGATAGATTGGGTGTTTTTCATATTTATTTTGTAATTTGAAACTAGGTAAATATTAGTTTTCACTTCAGTAATTCCTTTTTGAAAATCTGATAACCACTTATTGATGGAAAAGACTAGTGGTTAGCACTGTCAAAACCAGTATAATAATATAGAAAAAATTAGGTGAAAATAATCTTTATAAAATCTAATTCAGGAAAGAAGAATTCCCAAGTAAAGAGAAGGTAAAGGGATTTTTTTGAAAATTTCCCCCAAATCAGTTCTGAGGCCAAAAAGAAATTCTCTTATTCTTTTTATGTCATAATACTCTCATACATTTATATAGCACATTCGAAAGAGAATGCTTTTACGTATGTTACATAATTTGATCTCTACAATAACCCTGTGAGGGAATTAAAAGAGGCTAATATTACCTCAAAGAGTCAAGTACAATTTTAAAATTGGTCACCTGGTAAGTGGCAGAAACCCCTCCCCCTCTCTCTCTCTCTCTCTCTCTCCCCCTCTCTTTCTCTCTCTCTCTCTTTCTGTTTTTACAGTTAATCCAGTGATCTTTCCACAATACTACAAGTCATTTGTTTCCTCCATTGGCATTTTTATATATACGCAAATGGAAGACGAAAGATAAGCATAGCATTTTTATGTGTGAAAAAATACTGTGAAAAGTGACTTCAAGTTGATCATTAAAGAGATATAGGGAAATATGCTAAAAAATACACATGTAATTTAAGCATATGGCCCTAAAACAAATGTAAACCTGTAATATATTTAATTTGATGATACTAGCAAAATATTACAAAAATGCTACTTCAGGAAAACAGCATGCCAATCATAAATCTCATAATTAATAATAAATCCCTTGATTCAAGTTTCTCATCATCACTATTAAGAAAGGAAAAAAGGGCAGTGGATATAGATAGCCAATGTTTGGGCACAGTAGACCCAACACTGGTGACAGTGTGGCATTCAGTTTTTCTTCACAACCTGTATATTTCAGTTGGCTGACATCAAGCAATCATTTGAGTTAAGAAGCCAGAAATGAGTTAGTGTGAGATACCATTTTGCTTATCTGATTGTGTCCATTCTGGTCATAAGATTCCTATGCATGACAATAAATGGAGGGGCTCTTTAATTTGCTTCCTTATGAAGATAACAAGCCAATTTGCTGAAAATGTCTAAATCTAACTTCTTTGGTTAAAAAAAAGTACAGAAATTTGGTAATATAATAACTTAAGCAAAACTATAAACAACTCGAATATATTTTTCAGTGTTTCTAATTTTCACTTCCTTTTCTGCCTGTACTGAAGATAATAATCAATTAGTATGATTAATTGAATTATTCCTGCAGAAATTCAAGTCGGAACTTCTTATTCCCTAGATGGTTCTAGGCTAGTTGTTTAATCTTCATTGTGTCCCACAACCTTTTATGACAGTCTACAGTGGAATGTTGTTTCTGTTTTAGGATTCTCTCTACCAGAACAGAGACATCCCTTTTTTCCAGCCCTTGGACATCAGAACATCATCTTCTCTGGCCGTGGGGTTCTGGGACTTACACCAGTGTCCCCCACCCCCAACTGGGTTCTCAGGCTTTCAGCCTGAACTGAGAGTTATCCTATTGGCTTTCTGCCTTTTAGACATGGACTGAGCCAATCAACAGTCTGCCAGAGTCTTCAGTTTATAAATGGCCTGTCATGGAGCTCCTCAGCCCTCATAATTATATGAGCCAATTCCTTTAATAAATTATCTCTCTCTAGATATATGTGATATATTCTGATACATGGGTGCTAACAAAAGACACAGGTTCTTGGGCCACTGGCAAAAATGGTTAGCTAAAAGAGCAATGGAAGTACCAAGAGTATCAGTATCTTCTCATGCCAGTTTCTCAAGCCACAATTTCTACATGGTCACCTAGAGAGGGCAAGGTGACACATGTCAAAGAAGAAGAACCCTCATCTTAGGGTATCTTAACATTTTATAGCAGGCAGTAAGCAAGTTATTCTTGGTTCCAAAAGGAGATTATCTGTGCATTCTAAGTCTGTAAGCAAATTAGCCCTTTGTTCCAGAGGGAAGCACTATCTAATCTTCAAATACTATTCACTAGAAAAACATCCTTAGAATGATAGGAATAACAGATGTCAGTGCCTCTGCTCACACATGAGCAAAAATGTGAAAGATTTGTGTAAAAACTCCATTTCCCAATAATATCCACCTCTCATTTTTACATCATATTCTATATACCATCCTAGCTTCCTACTCCATCAGGCACTCTGATTAATATGATTGATAGAGTTTAAGATCAAATTTGTGCAATTTTTTCATATAACATTTAACTAAAGATAAGATCAATAGGACTCCAAGCCATAGGATGAGGCCAACCTGCAGCACTGACATCAAGAATGCCCCTAGCATTCCATACTCAACCAGGAGAACAAATTTCATAAGCTATCAGGGTCTATTTTAGGAAGCCACATTGCTTTCTCCTTAGCTTCCTATATTTACCTTTTCACTTTTCCTAAGGCATTAATTCAAGCGCAGCAGTTTGTAATAGTAATTATACTGACTAGACCTTTACATGCAAGAATGCCTACGGCAATTTTATCATCCATAAAACATTCTAGGACAGTGAGTTGACACTGACTTGAATGTCTTTTATGGTCAAGGTGTTATCACCACAACTAAAGTCAGAGACAAATTTTATACCATCATTTCTAATTGGATGACTGCCATTATGGGCATGACTTCTCTAATAGATATCAAGTTAGTGATCCTCCTGAAAGCTCCTGTGAGTAATCAAGTGTAGCTTCATTTTGGAGAGACCTCTGTAGTCATCTGAAGGTTACATAATCCACTGATATTTATTTAGCACACACAAGGCTTTTGTAACCTCAGTAACGTATAAATCACCATGATTTGGGGAGGAAAGCAAGTCAATGTCTGACTTCTGCATAAAAAGTACAGGATTAGTGCTGTACATGGTGTTCTTAGCAACAAAGGTGCTTTTACAATTTTTACAACACCAAGTATGACCTACACCAACAGGGAACTCAACTTGACAGTACCTTTATCACGGCCTCCCAGTCAGCTGGTGTATCTGAGAGTTCCATTTATGTTCAAATAACTATGACTAAATCTCATTTTGGATGGCATCTCCTAGGCAGAACCAGTCTACCTTTTTGGTTGTTGTTGTCCATCCCACCATGCAGGAGTTCACCCAAGGAATGAATAAGCAACCATTATGGGGATGGGGTTTGGGAAGATATTGTTATTACATGGAAGATAGAAGAGGCCATACTCCAGTTTCTGATAGCCCTTTAGGTAAAATTAGGGAGAGTGATAATCAAATTACTATCAGAGCTGTCTGGCAGAAGATGAGAGCAGTCAGCCAAATTATGGCACTTGATGCAGCAGTTTAGGAGAGCCACATCAGAGTGTTTTCCTTAATGAGAAAGTCTTCAGGGATGTTTCTGAGAGACAAGGATCATTAATCTCCCTCTCATCATCACAACTTCTGAGGGCTAAGGTTTGTCCTCCTCAAGTACCATCATGTTTTTCTCCAACTTCCCAAAAATTATGTCTCATTCCAGAATCTGTAACTTAACATTATCTTCAAAATTCTCTTACTTGAACCCAGAATTTTATTCAGAAGGGTCAAGTACAAAAAGGACAAAGTTTATACAAAACGTATAGACACACATTACGTCCACTACTTTGGCCTACACGAATCACTATTTGGAAACTTGATTTGCAGTGTACTCAACCAACTGATAATTATCATGATCTAGAACCAGGTAAGTTAAAAAGGGAATCCAGGTGGCTGAACCAGAATTACTATAAATACCCTAGGTCTGTTTTGGCTGTAACCAGTCTACTAACCAGCCTGGCCTAGAGCTGCCATTAGGGGGGAAAAAAATATCACCCCCAGAAATGCTACTTAGAATCTCCAAAATTTTAAATAGGCCTATAAAACTCTTTACCCGCTTCTGAGGACATCTGTCTTCAATGAAAAATTAAAAGTGCCTTACTAAAGTATGTGGACCAGAAAGAGGTAAGGACAATAGATTTAAATTTTATCCCCTTTTGTTTTTTAACAAACCTTTTCAACATTAGATGAAGCCCACTGCCTATGGATGGTAGGAGTCATGAAAGGTCAATCAAATACTTTGACTATCAACTTATTGTTATCTTTTGCAATAAATAGCACACGATTGTCAGAATACAAGCAACTTAGAAAGCCAAAACATGACACAGATTAGTTTCAAAAGCTACAATGTGGTTTAGGAGTTGGCTTATATGACTGGAACAGTACATTACAACCTGAAAATTGACAGTGGAAAGGGATCAACAATAGCACTGAGAGGGTGTCAAAGATCTCATGTGGTCAATATGCCAGGAGTAGACAGAGACCATGACCCATGCAATGTGGCTTCCCTCACAGTGAGAGCAAATGCCTAGCTTCTGTCAGCAGATACAAGGCTGGCACACAGCAGTCTCCTCTACCTCAAAAACATTGAGTCCTTTATTGAAGAAGGTCTTCCCAGCCTCTCATGGAGCATGTGTTGCCAAGTGCAAGATGATGATGAATCCAGGAAGCAATGGTGGCAATCTTGGTGAGGCAGGCTCAATGAGTAACTTGGCTTTAGTTGGGATCATCAGAGAATGAGCCATTACTGTGGGCATCTAAATGAATGATTCAAATTGTTTGAACACTATTTGTTCCCACAGTTTGTACACCAAAGAAAAGTATCTTTAATCTGCTAGTCTTTCATTTTCCAAGTGGCAGATCAAATAGTGAGGCCATTGGCAAAAGTTCAAAGGCCATTAAAAATGTAATAAGGTTCTTCATGAAGGGCATTGGCCAGAGCTGTAAGAACAGTTGAGTTCCACCCACTGCATGGAACAACTGTGTTCAATTTTGGTTCGGCCTAGCTAGCACTAAGGATGAAAGGGTATACTGAGCCAGTTTATATCCTCCAGTTTCAACTTGGCCAAACTATCAGTGAAATATGCCTAAGTATTTGTGAAATCTCTGTGAATCAAAAAATAAACTTATAAGTATGCTTGTTCAAACTCATATGTTGTTCATGGACTACCAATGAATAATAAAACACTGTTTTGGAAGTACTAATATAAAATATGCCTTCTCTTCGTAGTCTTATTTCAATAACTCTAAAATTCTATCATGTTTTTTCTCTTTGTTTATTCTGAAAATAAGTCTACATGAATGTAAATATAAATACTGGTTCTAAAATGTAAAATGCTACCCAAACTAAATATTGATGGAAGGCACATTATTGAGGGAGGCATTTTATGAAGTAAAAAAGACCATAGACTTCACAACTTAATGTTCAAGTTAAATCTTTACAAGTTAGAAAATAGAGGTCTTGGAAATATGCAACTTAAATTTCTTACCTAAAAAATTAGTTTAACCCCTGTTTAACTGATTACAACTGACAAGTGTACTGAATCAACATATGTAACATACCCAGAAGAAAATCTTGAAGACAGTAGTAACATAGTAATTTTTTCTTCATTCTATATTGATGTCATGCTAACAGAATACCTCATCCATCATCGTAAATAGAATAACATTTTTCTTCTTCCAATTAATTCTCTAAGAAGCCCGTGTAGGTTCCTGGGGTTTTACTATCTCCCCAAGAGGTACTGGCCTCAACATATCTCCTAGAACAACAATCAAAGCATTCAGTATAGATACTTATAAACTCCACTATCAAAAGAAAGAAAGGGTCTGTCCTTGAGATGAACCTAAGTTCAACTGTAATAGCAAATAATTATAATGCATTATGATATCTTACATTTTCACAAATCTTCATAAATCATTTCTCATACTCAAACTCCACAGAAATCCCTGGAGAGTAGAATATGGCAGAGAAAGTAGATTTGAAGTAGAAAAAGTATTCTTAAAGTAATCATATTTATTTATTTTCTGAATTTAGAAATTACATTTGTTTGTGTATCTACACCAAAAAAGAAATAAAACATGCCCTCCTCTCAAACTAAGAGCTTGATTAAAAACGTAGTTTTCTCAAACATCTCAAAATAACACATGCCTCTTGAGAGAGCTTTCTGTGAAGGGGTCAAGGAGAGACTCTATTGGCCAATAGGATGCAACGATGAAAACCAAGCGCATCATGTACTGAGAACTAAATTAAGTGATTAACTCAACATGTACTAGCCCAAGTAGCATTTTATATCTGTTTTAGATATAATTTTGTGTATCTTTATTTTGATAACAGTTTCACAGAATACTGGCTCAATTTGGCTAGATTTTGGAGTTGCATTCTTGCTTAAGTGGCCCAATGAATCAATTCGATTTATCCCAAAAACTGGTTTAAGCCTATTTTACATTCTCTTGCATTGTCTAGTTTATTTGTCTGGATAAGTCTCAGTCCAAAAATATTTCTGCTGAATCAGCATCACCACTTCCTGCATCTAGCCATGACGCCAATTTCAGCAGAGGTTTGAAATTAGGCAAGGTAATGAAATGGTCTGACAGTCTGGCCCAGACCCTAATTTATAGTCTTGTTTAAAACTGAGGCTGGCTTTGTCCTTGGCCCTGAGACCAGAGAAACATGGCATGTTTAGACCTATCATTAGGCCAACCAAAATAATGTAGCAACTATATTTGTCCTTGGTATCACTTATTTTCTTTCCTTCTCCTTCCTGTCTCTGCCTTGACAAATCCTAGTTATGGTCTCCCTGTCCATGTGTCAAATCCACGTGGGGTGCACCTCCCCATGGTGCCACTCAAACACTGCCTCTGCCCTGACCTTGTCTTCTCCTCCCACCTCTCACAAAGATATATTTTCTCAGACAAAATTGCCTTAGTGCATTTTTTAAAATTCCTGCTTTCCATCTATCACAGTTCTGAAGAAACACATGCTGGGATGTAGTTTGATGTGCAAGATGTGGGATTAACCCTTAAGAAAAGAAGGGGGAGGAAGTAGGATTAGGCAGAAAAAGCAGTTGAATTGCAAGGAAGGCCCGAAAAACCCTTGGCCAATCTATCAGGAAACTCTGAAGCAAACCCTGTTCATCAGAGCTGTACGTCATTGGACCTAAATGACTACTAGATCCTTATACCCGCTGTTGCTCAGTTGCCACATGACAGCTCCCCTAGGTGTTGTGAATTCTGGGACAGCTGCTCTCTGGCCTGTCAGCTGGAAGCAATGTGCTGACTGCATTTCCCACGGCTGGGCAGAAATTCTCCTTTGAGGGTAGATCTAGACAGAGCATCTCTGAGTCATTCTGAGTCACATGATCAAGTAGATCATACCACAGTCCTGAGTGTTAATAATTTAATTCAGTGCTTTCTCAAATGTATTCATTTGAACAGATGTTAAGAGGTATTCTGAGGAAAAAATATTCTGTGTCCAAGAAATTTTATGAAACACTGTCTCACACAAAGTTAATGGGGTTCCTTTGCTGTAGGAGTTATCGTTAATTTTAACACATTAGCTACTATACAATAAGACACCAAGAGAAAAGCTAGAGTGGACATTCCCCAAATATATTTATATGCAGAAGCCTTAATTCTCTCCTAAAAATAGATTTAATATCTTTTAAAACACTAATAACATACACTGTACAACTTTAGGAAATTTTCTTATGGGACACAGGTCACAAAATATATAAAATTTGCATTTCTCAGGAGATTGCTGAAAACAGAAGTCTTTCTTTGCTCTTTTTTAGAGTCATGGTCTCACTCTCTTTCCCAGACTAGAGTGCAACAGCACCTCACGTGATCCTCCCACTTGGGCCTCCCAAAGTGCTGGGATTACAGGCATGAACCACTGTACCCTGCCCGAAAACAGAAAGTCTTCACACAGGAAGATTATTTATATAAATGCTTCGAATGTAAGTGACATGAAGGTGAGTGTTAAAAGTGATCCTTAAGGATATCCTTTGAGGCCATGGAAAGAAGACTACTGTTTGCTCTATTTTCAGAAAAACAAACAAGAATGAAATGAGATTCTTGCTCCAGGAAAACAGAGTAAAGTTAACACGCCAGTAAAATCTAATCAATGTCTATTTTGCTTTAGCCTTTTCCTTCAAAGAGAGTAGTCATTATACCAAAAAGTTTAGAAGAAACAGCACACAAAGAATACTGGAATACAAAGACAGGTGACAATAGATTTAATAGATCTACTAATTATTGTTACCACAGTTAAAATTGCTGGCCAATAAAAACTTTTGTCGTAAATTTTGAAGAAGACATAAAAGTTTCATTTTAGAAATCACAAATTTGGAAGCAATCTGTTGAGAGAAAAATCTGTAATATCATATCAAATAGATGGTTTGTAAACATTTGTTAAACATTAAAAACATTACAGTTCTGCCGCTTATTAATCATGACAAAATAACTTGATTTTATTTTTAAATTATTATTTTATTGGCAGATTTATATTATATACACATTGCTAAAGTTTTGTTGAACACAAGCTATACTAGGCAGCTTAAGATCTTCCAGTGAATTATATGATAAAATATTGACTGGTATTAACATTATTTTATGATTCCTCTCTGGTAAAATAGTTTCCTAAATAATACTGATAATTTGTTGATATTTACTTAGAGGAAATACTATATTTATATGCCAATGAACTCTGCCTTGATTTTGTTTTTATGAACTTTATTCTATCTGTTTGCTATTTCTACCAGCAACATAAATGAAAATATAGATAGCAGGCTTATCAAATTCTCAAGCAACACAAAATTACAGGAAAGAGCTTATGCACTGGTATTCAAAATACAAATTAGAAAAGATTACTGTAGCCAAAAGTATAGCCTCAAACTGAGATCAATTTCACCGGAACATATATTAATCTATTTATTGGTCCAAAAAATCCCTGGCACAAGCATATGCTGGATATGGTCAGACACTGATAAGTTTATAGGAAAAAGATTTAGAAATTTTAGTAGGTTATAATTGTAACATGTTTTAATACCGTAATGATGCTGTTTAAAAGCCTCACATAATGCTAAATAGAAATAACATATTTTTCCTGTTCAGTGATTAAATTCAGGCATATTTTACTTTGCCTAGGAAGTCCCACATCTGTAGTATATTCAGTCTTGGATGTGATATTTTAATAAGGGGTTGACAAACTACAAATCTTTGAGGTATAGAAACCAGGATGTAATTGTGCTACATCAAAGAATGTTTGAAGGAATTGTTTATTTTAGCTTGGGAAGGCCAGACTAAAACATTAATATTGGTATTGGATAGGCTGTCATAAGTAAAAGGGAATGAATTTGTACTGTGATGCTTCAGAGTAAATGATAAAGAAGGTGTTTGTATGTTCATATATTAGTCACCTAGGGCTGCCATAACAAATTATCACGAGCTGGATGACTTAAAGCAACAGAAATATATTCTCTTACAGTTCTGGAGGTTGGAAGTCCAAAATTGAGTTGTGAGCAGGCCATGCTCCCTCTGAAGGCTCTGGGAAAAAAATGCTTCATTGACTCTTCCTAGTTTGTGGTAGTTGCCAGAAATCTTTGGCATTCATTAGCTTGCAGTTGCATCTCTCTGACTTCTGCCTCATTGTCACATGGCATTCTCCTCTCAATGTGTCTTCACATGGCCTTCTTCTTTATTTATTTATTCATTCATTCATTCATTTATTTTTGAGACAGAGTTTTGGTCTGTTGCCCAGCCTGGAGTGCAGTGGCACGATCTCGGCTCACTGCAACCTCCACCTCCAAGGTTCAAGCGATTCTCCTGCCTCAGTCTCCTGAGTAGCTGGGATTATAGGCACACGCCACCATGCCCCACTCATTTTTGCATTTCTGGTAGAGACGAGGTTTCACCATGTTGGCCAGGCTGGTCTTGAACTCCTGACCTAGATGATCTGCCACCTCAGCCTCACAAAGTTCTGGGATTACAAGTGTGAGCCACTGCGACTGGCCCATCTGGCCTTCTTGTAAGAACACAAATCACTGGATTTATGACCCACTCGGATGCAGCATGACCTCATTTTAACTACTTACATTTGCAACTCTTGTACACACAACCCTTGTTGTCAACAATGATAATGGAGCACCTCATGAACCAGTGAGCTTCCAGTCATGGGGTCAATTCAAACATAAGATGAAATTCCTAAAAGAGTTTCTAACAGGTAGGGATGAATTCCTGAATTTGACACTATGGGAGAAGTAGAACTATATTAGGTCTTTCATGAGCCTAGTGAAGTAGATTTCACCTTTCAAATATTCAGCAGAGATTCTATGATACGTAAAGATGAATAAGATTGGCAAGTGAAATATAAAAAGTAAAAGTGTAGTTCTCTGGCTCTTTGTAAGAAATTTTACTGTAGAAAAGCATATAGAATTATTGGGAATACTGTGACAGACAGACTCTAGGGTCATCACTATTTTCTCCACTCTGTGTGTTCACGCTCTATGTAATTTCCTCCCTTTGAGCATCGATAGAAATGATGACTTGTACCTAACCCATAAAATATGACAGAGGTGAAGTAATTTTTCAGGTTAATACTCCATCATTAGTTTACTTCAGTTGATTTTCACTTAATCCTGAATGTGTCTGGCCTTATCAGATGAATGGCCTTAAAAAGAATTGGGTCTTTGGTGATGTTAAATATTCTCTTTACAGGCTTGATGAAGTAAGCATTTATATTGAGAAAGTTTATACAGAAAAGAATTGTAGGTGGCCTCTAGGACATGAGCAGCCTCCAGCAGAAATTCAGAAAAAAGCCAATACCTCAGAAGACAGAGGTGGCTGTGATGGATGGGACAATGGTGGCAGAGATTAGAGTCATGTGACCATAAGCAGAGGAAGCAAACGAAGGCCAACCACCACCGAAACTAGAAGAGGCTAGGAAGGATCCTCCTTTGGAGTCTGCAGAGGAAGTACAATCCTGGGGACACCTTGGCTTCAGACATCTAGTCTCCAGAATTGTGAGAAAACAAATTTCTGTTAAGATACCCAGGTTATGGTAACTTGCTATAGCAATCACAGGAAACACACAAAATGGATTTTGCCAACCACCTGAATGAGCTTGTAAAAGGTCTCTCCCTAGTCAAGTCTCCAGGGGAAAACCCCAGTCTGGCTTCCACTTTGAGGGAAACCTGTGGGATACTGAGCAGAGGACACAACTGAGCTATACCCAGATATCTGACCTATGAAAATCTGTGAGGAAATAACTGTGTTTGTTTTAAGCCTCTGTTTGTGATAATTTTCTATAAAATCATTGAAAACTAATTCTAATGTGATTTGTAGTTTTGTCACATATCTATGTTGATTTCTTGGAATCCAGTAGCAATAAAAGAGTTAATTGAGCCTTCCACCTCTGCCAGTTCTCAATACTATGAAAATCATATTATCTTGTCCTTTGCAGGAACATGAATAGAGGTGGAAGCCATTATCCTCAGCGAACTAACACAGGAACAGAAAACCAAACACCGCATATTCTCACTTATAAGTGGGAGCTGAACAATGAGAACACATGGACACACACTGGGGCCTGTCAGGGGGTCGTGGGGAGGGAGAGCATCAGGATAAATCGCTAATGCATGCAGTGCTGAATACCTAGGTGATGGGTTAATAGGTGTAGCAAACCACCATGGCATATGTTCACCAGTGTAACAAACCTATACATCTTGCACATGTATCCCCAAACTTAAAATTAAATTAAATTACATTTTAACAAAAAGAAAGGCACATATCTAGCAATTATTTTAAGGCTAATTTTCCAATCACTGTATATAGAATAGAGTCACATATATGATCCTTTGTCTAATTAGTACAAAGCTCTAACAGGGTACAAAATGTATGATCATGTTTCCTTATCCACAGTGGATTTGTTCCAAGACCCCAAGTGGATGCTTAAAATCATGGATAATACTAAATCCTATATATATTGTTCTTTCCTATATGTACATACCTATGTTAAAATTTAATTGATAAACAAGGCACAGTAAAAGATTAACAATAATAAAACAATTATAACAATACGTTATAATAAATGTTACATGAATATGCATATACTCCCTCTCTCTCTCAAAATATCTTATTGCACTGTAACACAGGTAACTAAAACCAAAGAAAACAAAACTGTAGATAAGGGGAACTACCGTAACTAAATTACCATGGCTTTACTATATATTAAATGGAGCAATGTGGTTTCTTATACTTTGCTGTCCTAACAGAAAGATAACTGCTATAAAGTTGCCATAGATGACTTTTAAATTTTTTTTTTGAAATATACCATAATCGAGCATGTTTTTCTAACAAATCTCAATAAAATTGAGGGATCCTCAAAATTTATTGGGAATGACCAAAGACTCCTCAGTAAGGAACATCTTTTTTTCAGTGTATGTTATTTTTGAAGATTCTTTTCCAAATCACTAAGCAGAGAGAGGAAATCATAGAAGAAGAAAGGATAGTAATAAGGTTTAAAACCATTTTCTCTCCTCTTTTTTTTTTTTTTCAATTTAATATTGACAGTTTCCAGATTTGCAGGTGGTGGCTGTTATCTTATTTTCAGAATTATTTCACTGAGATGTTGGTGAATTTTTGACAATGAAATTGCAGGCTGCTAGAATATGGCTTAGTGTTACTTAACTGCATCTTCCTGAACTCTGTACTACTATTAAGATTAGGGAAAAAAGGTTGACAGCTCTTTTAATGAAGTCTACCTTAGTGCAGTCATATTCACAGAGGGCCCAGCAAGAGCAGCGAACAGTCATTAACATAATTTAGTCACAGAGCCTTGGTGGAGAATTGATAATTCCAATAACAAAGAAATGAAAAAATTAGATCCTTACAATGCCTTTTTATACCTTTTAAAAAATGCTTTGATCTCAGACTTTCATTAAACCCTTGATCAAACATGTTTCTGTATTTCTAATCAGAACTGCAACTTATTTCATTAGTTGTCATTTCAAGGTGACTTTCAGTCTGTGCAGTTGCTGCATACATACAGCTCTAACATTTCAATCCAACCCTTCTGATGGGCTCAGGTTAAGTTTAGGTAAGTAGTGACTTCAGAAGAAAATGAAGTCATTGGCAGAAAAGTGTTCTCAACACAATAAATGTATGTATTCCTCAAAGATACTGACTCCCTTTCATCAAGCATCTACCCACAAATATATTCGAAAAAATCAACTGAGGTTTGCATAGGACTTTTACCTAATATAGTTGAATAATTCTGGGGGAAATAACTTACAGGCAGAAGGATAAGGAGAATGGAAAATAATGATGAATAACCTCCACCAAGCCAGGAATATATTAATAAATTAATAAAATAAACATGTCCTAACTAGGGAATTTTATGGGATTCAAGAAACCACCGGAGTCATCAATCCTTAAAAGCGGGCTTATTTGTTTAAGAAATCATCTGAAACCCAAACAGTTCACTGTATTTACAGAGTATTCTGGATTAAGCATATCAATATTCTATTTTACTTTGCTATTCTGATACATCCTTTTGTGCTACTCTGAGGAATATTTAGCTTCCAGAGGGTGTTAAATACTATAGCAAGGTTTTAAAATACATTTAACAAATATTCTTTTAATGGAGAACACTTATTTAGGGGAAAAAAGACTAAATATGTACATAATACATATCTTTTAACATCTGAAAGATGAACATGACAAAAAGAATGTAAATATATTCTTTACAGTCTAACTGAGTAAAAAGTAAAGGATCTCACAAATTCTAGGATCTCTATTTTGATCCATGACTTATTCTCAGTATCTAAAGCAGTGATGGGCATATCATAAACGACAAATATTTGTTTAATAAATGAATAAAGCCATAAGGTGACATTTTATTTTAACAAGAAGGTTTTTTAATAGTCATGTTCAAAGTTAGAGGTAAGCTGTCTGCTGTAGTAATGTTTAAATACTAGAATAGCTGATCGTTTGACTAACAAATATTTAAGTATTAAATGAGTAGTTCACCAAAATATTCTTTAAGGTACTTTCAAGCAATTGTGGAAGTCTTCCATTTTTAAATGCTATTCCTCCAGCATTGACTTAGATGCTATGACAGGTGTTATTATACAGTATAGGTAGAGAATCGTGACTTCCCTGTGTGGAGAACATGTTAAGGGGAAGAAACACATAGTTGTTAATGGCCTCTGAGTAAGACAGCATTGAATCTAAAACCTTAGGAACAAGAAAGAGAAAAAGACAGCATATGCTTTTGACAAAACATTCAAGAGAGTCACAGATAGGGAAAGCATATATAATGAAATTTGTTAATTTTTTTTTTTAAAAAAGGTCAAGAACAAGTACTGAAAATGGTGACAAAAAGAGTACCTAGAAAAACATTTGATCTAATATTCAACACATTCAATATAAATTAATAAACAAAATTATAATTTTGATTTGAGATATATTGGGCAGAATTGGTTGAACTGACAACGTATCTATGAAGAATTATTTTCTAAGTTATAAATATTATTGTTTACATGGTAGGATCAATTGAAAATTCAACAATTTCAAATGTATTTATCATTTTGGCAATTTCATGAAATTATTAAAAAATTATGAGGCCAAGTTAAAAAAATACATTTATTATAAAACCAATGAAATTAGAGAAAAGTACAACCAAGAAACTGATCAAATAATATGAGTATGTATGAAAGATAAGTATTATACCTGTGTTAATTGTTTACAGTTCAAAAATCAGTAAAGAGGAAGGATTTCGGCTATAATGTACATGAATATGCAATCTTTTAAATTTTTACTAATAACTGTATTTTTTAAATCAATTTGAATAGAATGATTTAATAGGCCTACCAATAAATAATAATTTGTTGGTAAGCTAATATTTCAAAACAGTGGTATTTAATATTTTAAAATCCCTGTTCACTCTCAAATTTTACCAGTTGGAAGAGGTCTGGGTTGTACCTGAGCCATTTGTGTTCCTGCAGACTATTCTGTAAAAAATATGTTTCACTGTCATAAAACACAACTGCAAAGCTACCTTCTATATGCTTTTTCTCGATGATTCACAATACAGAGTACAGCCATTGTTCCAAAAAGTCCTGCAGGATTTTTGTTAAATTTGATATAATCAAGACACTCCCAAATATATTTGACCACAGATATAATTACACCCATCTAACACTTCTTAAAAATTTCTAAAATCTGTGTTCTACAGAACAAATTTTGGAAAATGTAAGATGAGCATGATCTTTATCCACTCTGGCTGGTTATCTCAGAGTCATAGTTCATTTACATCTTTGTACATTCCTGAGAAATGTACCCAGCTATCACATTCATGTACTGAAAACTGCTCTCAAAAAGAAAAAAGTTCCCAGAGAATAAGGATCTGTTAGTGACGAGTCATGTGGGAGATATAGGATATATCCATCTTATAAATAACAGCCATAGAATTAAAGAGATAGGATAAGATGACCAAGTCTTTAAACCAAACCATCTTTTAAATCAGATCAATAAAATGAACTACGCAAGATCTCAGCATGGCATGGCATGTTATTTTGTTGCAGGTTTTTGTTTGTTTGTTTTAAGGCAGAATCTAGCTTTGTCACTCAGGCTGGAGTTCAGTGGTACAATCACAGCTCAGTTCAGGCTCAAGTGATCCTCCCATCTCAGCCTCCTGAGTAGCTGGGACTACAGGTGCACATCCACCATGCCCTGCTAATTTTTAAATGTTTTTGTAGAGACAGTGTCTCCCTGTGTTGTCCAGGTTTCTTGAAATTTAATCAGTAGTTTAAAAAAAAATGAACAAAACACTGACATTTTCACACTAGGATGTCCAGAGCAAAGAGGACCTGTTGCATTATTATTCAAAAATTTGTTTACACATTTTCTCCATTCTTACTTTTTTTTTTTTTAGCTAAGTTATCTCCTGGTAATAAGAGTCACCCTGAAGAAGGATACAAACTCTAAAAGAAAACTAAATTTTTTACAAAGTTTATAAAAGGTAGCCACATGTACAACAGGTTAATATTATAGTGTAATTTCCTTTGAAGATATTGATAGGAAAAATGTGAGCTCTCCACATTATTTGGATAGAGTATTTAATACTAACACACTATAAGCTTTCTCCTAATAACAGAAAAAAAGTATAAAAAAGTAAAATTGAATTTCTGAATTTGGCCAACTTGTAAAATTATGTGATGTTTCCTGTATATCCACATCTAATGCCCTAAAGCCACCTCAACTTTATAAAATATAATTTCCCTATTAATAATTATTCCATTACTTTCTATGTGTTTTGGATTATCATCATCTTGGTTTCCTTTTCAAATGTAGATGCTCCAAAAGTCATGAAATATTAATTCATATTTATTATTCATTTATTCTTTCATTCACTTTGCAGATAAAGCAATGCAGAGACAAAGGAAACAATGAAGTTTTAGATTATGGTGAGGAAGATAGACATTTTCACACTTAAATTCAATATTATCTGTCGTATTTGAGATAAATAACAAGTACCTTGGGATGACAGCAGCAGGAGCAAATTCTTCCTTTATAAGTGAGTCCTAATTAAATATGTGGGTTTTAGTGAAAGATCACAGTCCAAAGAAGAAAATAAAATTATGAAAATGGTTGGCCTACGTACCTGAGAAAACTATGTCCCTGTCAACAGGGACCTTATTTGCCCCTCCCCCTATGTAAGGACACTGCAAAAGGTACCACCTACCTATCAGAGAGTAGGTTCTCCCAAAAACCAAATCTGCTGGCACCTTGATTTTAGACTTGCTAGCTTCCAAAACTGTGAAAAGTTAATTTTGTATCAAGTGCAATAACATAGGCAAGAGCTAATGAAGTCCTGAACCAAGGCAACAGGTGCAGGGATAAAGATGTTCATGGTGCAGAACTTCACAATGTGGCGGCCTATATGGTGGAGGAGATAAGGGAAGAAAAGATCAAAATGTCCTAGAGATAAGGAGTGACATGATTTAATAGCGTTTTGGGATCTGGAGACAAAAAGTGATTTAAGAGTATTAAAGCAGGTGGAGTTTGAAGTGGCTGCCACACATTTGGTGGAGCTAACAAGAAAGCAACTGAATTTAAGCATCTGAAAGTGAGAAGAAGAGGTCTAGGATGTACCTGAGCCATTTGTCTATAGGTATTAGTTAATGTTATTAAAGTCAGATTATTCAAAAATGCTAACATATAAAGAGTGGAGGAAGGGAGAAAGATCCACAAAGAAAACTGAGATGTATTTTCAGGGATATAAGTACAATTAATAAGTGACCAACATTAATAAGATAGTTAATGAAATTTTCATCACTGTTAATTGTATAAATCAGATAATTGAAGGTCAGGGGAAGATTATGCAAGCTCTCTCACTGTTAAACAACACATTAGCATAAACTATTTTTTAAAAATACATTAAATGTGTTATATTTGTTATACGAATCAAAGTAACTAGTTTTTGTATTTTATTCTATACAACGGAGAGTACAAAACTAAGTATTGTTTCAGTTACTTTGCAGTCCTTAAAGTATGCAAGGGAAGAGACAGATAAAACCATCAGAATGGCTGGGCACAGTGGCTCACACCTTTAATCCCAGCAGTTTGGGAGGCTGAGGCGGGCAGATCATGAGGTCAGGAGATCGAGACCATCTTAGCCAACATGGTGAAACCTCATCTTTATGCAGCCATAAAAAACAATGAGTTCGTGTCCTTTGTAGGGACATGGATGAACCTGGAAACTATCATTCTCAGCAAACTGACACAAGAACAGAAAATCAAACACTGCATGTTCTCACTCATAGGCAGGTGTTGAACAATGAGAACACACATGGACACAGGGAGGGGAGCATCACACACTAGAGTCTGTTGGAGGGGAATAGGGGAGGGACAGTGGGGTATAGGGAGGTTGGGGAGGAATAACAAGGGGAGAAATGCCAGATATAGGTGATGGGGGGATGGAGGCAGCAAACCACATTGCCATGTATATACCTATGCAACAATCCTGCATGATCTGCACATGTACCCCAGAACCTATAATACAATTGTGTGTGTGTGTGTGTGTAT
>CAUYNB010051101.1:0-67486 GCA_963574225.1 Lagothrix lagotricha | reverse complement strand
GTTGGCTGTTTGTTATTTTCCTCCCTTATTCCTTCTTGTCTCCACTGTATAACACAATTATTAGTATAAAAGAGCTTTTCAGTACCCATTTTTAGACTGCATTCTAGCCTGGGCAATAGAGCAAGATTCCCGTTCTCTCTCCCTCTTTTTCTTCTTCTTTTTCCCTTTCTTTCATTCTCTTTTCCTTCTCTTTCTTCTTTTCTCTTTCTAAAAAAAAAAAATTACCAAAAAAAAAAAAAAATAGCTCATGCCAGAGTCCCCCCGCCTATAGCTTTTGAGCACCCCTCAGCAGTAGTAGATAGAGCTGTTCACAACAACACAGTAAATAAAGACATCTTTCTGGCCTGTAGCAGTGTTATCTTGGAAAGTACTTGACATCCGTTTTTGGTCCCTATCTGTAAAATGTGGACACTAGCTTACCTCATAGGGCAGCTATTAGTCTCAAATGAAATTATATGAGAAGTATGTAGAATAGTGTTTGGTGCATATAAGTGTTCTACAAGTGTTACTATTTTTAAGACTGTTTCTCTGGAGTTAACAATCCTTCAGTAGTTCCCTCTGCCTGGAAGGCTCCCCTACTCCCATTTACCAACCAGGCAAACTCCTACTCAACCATTAGGCTTTAGCTCAGGGGTCTACTTCTCATGAAGCCTTGGGTAACCCATTTAAACATAATTAAACTTTTCTTCTTTGGGCCTTGACCTTGAATCTCTCACTGCACTCAGCAACACTGTACTGTACTGTAATCATCTGTTCACAGGACTAGATTATCTTCCTTGTGGGCAGTGAGCCACATGAGGGCAGGGGCAAGGTCTCTCTCTTTTTTTTAAATTTCAGGACATAGCACTGTGCCTGATGCAGAGTAGACAATTAGAAGCAATGAAAAGTATGAACTATGTATGGATATAGGAAAGAACCAGAAATTACTGAGAGAGAAGAAAACACTTGTTCTGCTACACAGACATTTGAGCCCTGGCTTTCATTTTCATGTGGTTTCAGTACCAAGTTAAAAACTGCTTCCATCCATCTGTGTAACCAGCTGTCCCCCTCCCTTTTTTCTCCTTGGTCCAAAGAAGGGACTGGAGTGAGACTGCCTTAGAATGTCAGTTCCACCACTACCTAGTTGTTCACTTTAGGCAAGTTTTTTTTTAACCTTTCTAAGGCTGTTACCTCCTACCTGCAGAATAAAGATAACAGTAGTCCCTACCTCACAGAGCTGTTATGAGAAGTCATACTCATGTGTTCAATAAATGTGAGCTATAGTAGTAATTTCTACATAAATTCTGAGGACCTTTAAGCTGCTTCTAGCCATCTCCCAGTTTGCACTGCTCTCTCCCACGTGCTGCAGTCTGCCTCTCACCAGACACACACTGTTTTAACATCCACACTTCCTGAAGCCTGACTTCGGTATAGTTTTAAAATGATACATATTCATTCCTGAAAATTAAATGGAAGAAAAAATTAACTCACTGGAAATCTCAGCACAGTTAACCACTAACATTTGAGTATTATTTGTTTAGACCTTTTCTGATGCGAATGCACACATTTAAACTTTTCTTTCCCCAAAAGTCCGTATTATACAAATTTGTTTTATGACTCGTCCTTGCACTTACCACGGTCCCTCCCCTTCCACCCATCTCTGACGCCCTGAGAACCCCCCGCCCCCCACCACTGCAGACCCCCACGACTTCCAGCTCCCACCAGTCCGGCCTTCCCGCAGTCCCGGTTCCGGTCCCACCTGCGGGACCCCGGCCGCGCCGCCCTGCCCCGCCCCGCCCCGCCGCGGCCGGCCTCCATCCCTGGCCCCGCACCCCGCGTCTGGCTGCCACCGGGCGCCGATCGCTCGCGGCTCCTCCGTGCGGCCCGTTTCCGGTGGGGCCAGGGAGTCTCCGCTGCAGCTCGGCTCCCGAGTGCTCAGCACCGCCAGCGGCGGTCAGATGCAGGCGGAGCTCGGAGCTCGGGGAGGCCGCGGGCGGCGGTCCGGCCGCGACCGGCCCGGCGGAGACCGCCACAGCGAGCGGCCAGGAGCCGCAGCGGCGGTAGCCAGAGGTGGCGGCGGCGGGGACGGAGGCGGCCGCCGGGGCCGTGGCCGGGGCTTCCGCGGCGCTCGCGGAGGCCGAGGAGGAAGAGGCGCCCCGCGAGGCGGCCGCCGGGAGCCGGGAGGCCGGGGCGCCGGGGCCAGCGCGCCGGTAAGAGGCGACGGCCGGTGGGGCCGGACCGCGTGGAACTCGGGCAAACGGGGTAGGGGCAGCTAGTCAAGAGCCGCCAGCGACCGTGCCAGGCGCGCGCCAGACTGGCGGCGGCGGTGCGGCGCATGCGCGGGACGGGCTGAAGGTGGCGGGGGCGCGCCTGTTTTGCGCGCTTGGCGTCTTTCGCGGCCTCCGGTCCCTGCTGGCGCGAGACCGCGGTGGTCGGAGGGCTTTCCAGCCTGCCCCAGGGTCGGCTTTAGGAACCCAGAGGCCAAGGCCGTGCGTCGGGGCTGCAAGTCTCGGCGGCCCGTGGGGCCGGCTGGGGCGTGTGTACGATTAACCACTGTGGGACCGAGGCGCAGCCAGGGCGTGGTCTCTCCGTGCGGAGGCCTTCGCAGCCTTACCCTGCAGGACGCTCCTGTTACTGGGAGGGAAGGGAAGTTTTGGTCTTTTTTGCTCACTGTCTGTACAATGCCTACTACACAGCAGGCGCATAATAAAAACAGTTTGTTGAATGAAAGAACGACCCCGCGACTGGACCCTAGTATTTGGGGGGCGGGACCGTATGCATACTTCTTTGTAATAGCGTAGTTCTCTTTTGTTACACATATATATGTAGAAATCAGGGACCACTGGCCTTCGTCGTTGTGAATTTTCAATTTGTAAACGAGCAGTCAAATTCCAAGTTTTAATAACAATATCATCAGTCTTATTGACACATTCATAGAAAGAAGGTTTTCAGAGATTGGAGGAGGAGATGATATATATGGGGGCAAACTCAATCATATCTCAGCTAAGGGAGTTAGAGGACTGCCTTTTTATGAGGTGTTCTGTTACCGTAACATCTATAGGACAAGACCATCTTTATATTCTGAATTCTTATGCACACAGATTAAAAACATTCTTTTTTGAATGAGGCCAAATTTACTATTACTGAAGTATTTACAGTATCTTAAGGGCAGAGCAGACAAGATATCCCTAAAGAGAGTAATTGTATACAACAATACAAAGCTGGGAAAAAAATTATAACACTTAAATTTAAATGTAACAAACTTAAATCTTGTTAGGATTAAGGTAGGTAATAGGCAAAACTTGAATGAGATATAAAAACATTTTTAGGGTCAGTTTACCCGGTGTTTGAGGAAGGTAATGACAGAAACTAAAGACTAACATAGTGTCACTATATATCACGTTTTGTTCTTATATCTGTATTGTATATATGTAATATATATGTAATGTAGAGTTACGTAATAGTATACAATTATATATGAAATACAATGTATATCTATAATATATATAATAATCTTTATTTTTACAGGTTAATTGACTTGCCTAAGCTTTCACAGCTAGTAGCAGAGATGGGATTTATACCCAGTGCCTTGAATCAACTGTATTTTATCTCTTACTTTTTTGTGAAACAGTCACCACTTTACTGAGAACGAAGTAGACAATCTTTGGCTGCAGAGATCGTGCTTTAAGAGTCATTGTAGTAATGGTACCTTTGGTATTAACTATGGCGTCTGGCACACAGGACTTTACTAAGTGTCTTTAAGTTGAATTGAGTGAGTGAAGGTGCTTCTGTTTTGTTAATCTCTGTTGAATTGAATTGGGTGAAATGATGGTATATCATTAAGAGAAAGAATAACCCAAAACTTTAAAAAATTTCATCTAGTATTGTAACACATTCTGTTAAAAGTTCAGGCTTTTATCTTTTGTCGAGCTGTTCTCATCCCTTAATCATCATGTTTTCAGCCAAAGCTGGAGGCAGGGATGTTGGGCAGATTCTTCCTTAATTTTGCTTTGGACTGCTGATCTCTAAGTTCCTTCCATTTCTCCGATTCTGAAGTACTGTTTGTACTTAGTCTTGCTAGGATACCATTTCTGGTGCTTAGTGATTGCATGAGATAAGATTGACTTTCCTGAAGCCTTCTTGTTCTCATAGCCCATGGTGCATTTGTACCCCAAGGAGAGAGTAGTTGAAATGATCAGAAGAAAAAAAAATCATAATAGACTCTCAGGTATGTAAGGACCAGTTGTCCACCTTCAGAAACCCATATTGTTTACACCTGTGCTTTCTATTTTGGACCACTGCATGTAAATGGAAAACAAAATCAAACTAACCAACTTCTAGATAGCTATGTGATACTCCAAGGTAACTTACTTGAGTACAAAGTTGAGTATACCTCTTCTTAGTCTCTTGCTCTTACATCATTCCTTCTGAAAATGGTCTGAGCTCTAAGCTTACTGATTATGGGTAGGCATAATTATCTTCACAGAATACTCACTAGAAGCATTACTGTACTAGACATAATTATTAAAAAAAAGAAACAAAACTGGCTGGGTGTAGTGGCTCACAGTTGTAATCCCAGCAGTTTGTGGGGGCTGAGGTGGGTGGATCACTTGAGTCCAGGAATTCAAGACCAGATTGGACAACATAATGAGACCCCCCATCTGTATAAAAAAATACAAAAATTGCCAAGTGTGGTGGGGTGTATCTGTAGTCCCTGCTACAAGGGAGGCTGAAGCAGGAGGATTGTTTGGACCCTGGAGGCGGAGGATGCAGTGAGCTGTGATTGTGCCACTGCACTCCAGCCTGGGTGATAGAGTGAGACTCTGTCTCAAATAACTAACTTACTAACTAAATAAATAAACCACCTCTCTACCCCACCCCCCACCTCCAGCCCCCAATACTAGGATTCTTTAGTATTTATCTTTGTGATGAGCTGTTAGGAGAGAGGAAGACAAGGCCTGTTGGCAGTCTTTGCCGTTTTTTTTCTTTTTCCTTCCTGTAGTAATAACAGTAGTTGACATTTGTTGAGCACTTAATATGAGATGAGACAGCTGAGGCACCATTAAATAACTCACAGTTAGGAGAGGTGGAATAACTTTTTAATATCACTCAACCAGAAAATTGCTGAGCCTGGATTCCACCCCAGCATTTTCACTCCAGAGCCTGTTCTTTCACCTGCTGCTCTAAAATGCCCCTGGAATGACTTTGAGATTTGAAAAAGGGGTGTGTGGAGGACTGTTGAGTGATTCTTTCACATGCCTGTTTTTTTTTTTTTTTTTTGGTAACTGATGTTTTAGTATGGTTATACGGTTTTAAGGTAATACTGATACCATCTTCAGTTATTGTGACTATTAGCAGACATTTGCTTTCTTGCTCCATGTTTATACTGCAGCTTTTCATATTCCTTTTAAAATGACTTATATTCAATAAAAGATGAGACAGTTGTTATAGCTATACTAAAAAGTAGAATCTGGAGATGTTTTATTCTGATGAAACTTTTGCTTTGTAAATAAAGCCTGAGTACTAATTAATACCAGATGCCTTTGACATTTTCATTTCGCTTGGTAAAAGGAAAATCTCTAATTTTCTGTTCAAGTGTAGTGTGAACCTAGAGGGAAGAAATGGTGTCAGATCAGTTACAGGCAGGTGTCTAAGGCACTTGCGCCTTCATTGTGCTGAAAGGAGCCACCAGCAACGTGTCAGTCAGCTAGAGACTGAGAGCCTGTAAAAGCCCAAACTGAAATGACAGCCTCTAGACTATATTTTCTTTTTTTCCAGAAAGCTTTAAGCTTTCTGGAAAAAATCTGGTTAGAAACTGAAAGTGCTTAAGTGTCCCAACAGAAGATTGCTTCAAGATTAGCTCTTGGTAATCCATGAAATTGACCTCCTCTTCTCGTGCTGCAAACTGTTGCTCACAACTGTAATTATTTTGGCATCCTTATCCTTATTAACATATTCTGTTTTTAAGTTGCTTTTCTCACTGACCATTATTTCACTTACACATTTTCAATATCTACACAGACAACTGAACTTTTTTGCTTGTAAATTCTGCCTAAAAAATTTTAGGAAACTATGTGCAATGTACTTTAAAGTTATATCTAACACATTTTTATCAATAGATCAGAGAATTTCAAAATATAAAATTTCCAAACATATTGTATAGATTGACTTTTTAAATAAAACTGTCACACAACTTTTATAAATTGTTTCTTTTTCTTTTTTCTTTTTTAAAGAAACTGGGTCTCACTTTGTTGCTCAGGCCGCAGTGCTTCCTTCAACTCATGTACTCAAGGGATCCTCCCACCTCAGCCTCCTGAATAGGTGGGAGTACAGGCGTGGACCACCATGCCCAGCTAATATTTTTATATTTTGTGGAGATGGTCTTGCCATCTTGCCCAGGCTGGTCTCAAACTCCTGGGCTCAAGCAGTCCTCCCGCCTCAGCCACTCAAAGTGCTGGGATTACAGATGTGAGACACCACACTTAGCTATGCATGGATTTTAAATACTAGAGTGATTCGATAATTGCCTTTATCCATTTAAAAAATCACATTAATAAACTCTTTAGTGGTGTGAAGATTTCCATTGTATCGTATTCTTTTTTACTTGTATTTTAATTCCCATCTCCTACAGACCCTTATTCAACAGAATACATTTTTATAGTTGAAAATCTTTTAGTGGTTGCCATTTCATGTTTTCCTGTAATAAAAGTTGAATTACGACATGTTATGTAACATTAGAAGCTTGAGTGCTATTTTTTCCTTTAGATTGAATTAAGATTATATTGATTAATATATAGTTATTTTGATTTGCAGTTGTTAAACATAAAGGTAAAACTTTATTGTAAATGAGTCTCATTTTCCCTAATGAGTTTAAGTATCCATAGATAAACATTACTTATTGCCTGCACCAGACAGGATTTAGTGTCAATTCGTCTCTCAATATTTGATTTTATAGATGTAAACACTGAGAAACGTTGTTCACATAAATAGGTAGATGGGAATGTTGGCGTTTTGCCATGTAAATATCATCCAGTTCATTAAATATCTTTCTACTTATATGCCAAAATAATTATTTTAAAAGTATTTTAAGAATCTGTCAAGTGTTCACTGTATTAGGTTCTCCATCACTTTGGTTGAAAGCAAAGAATTGGAACTACCTGATTTGCAAAAGGACATGTTACATGTTCTTTAGAGTTACACTTTCTCAACATCTATATTTAAAATTGTCCGATTTTTGGGACTTGGGGAATACAGCCGGATTGAGAAAGGCTGAGAAGGAGTTGTGCTGTCTTCAGGTGCCTTCTAAGGTAGCCAGCTTTTGGGAAAGACTATGGGTCTTGAATATCTGAGAGTTGATTCCCTAAAAAACATAACTGCTCTTATACTCCTTGGAAAAATTGAACCCCCAGGTGTTTGAACGCTCCATTTTGAGGACAGCTAAGATCATAGCACCTTTGTTTCTTAGTAAGTTAGTTCATTGCATGAATTAATTCAGAGTTTTTTTTTTTTTTTTTTTCTGCCTGTCCATCATTTCATGGTTTCCAGGTTTGGTCATTCTTTCTTTTTTTTTTTTTTGAGACAGAGTGTCGCTCTTTCGCCCAGGCTGGAATACAGTGGCGCGATTTCGGTTTACTGCAACCTCCGCCTCCTGGGTTCAAGTGATTTTCCTGTCTCAGCCTCCTGAGTAGCTGGGATTACAGGTGCGTATCACCATGCCCAGCTAATTTTTGTATTTTTAGTAGTGACGGGATTTCACTATGTTGGTCAGGCTTGTCTTGAATGCCGATCCCCCCGCCTCAGCCTCCCAAAGTGCTGGGATTACAGGCGAGAGCCATTGCGCCTGGCCTTTCTGAGCTATTTAAAATTGTATTTAGTCACTATGAGCAGTATTACTTTCTTTCATGATTAAAGAAACAAGTTAAACAATAAAAAATGCAATTAACTAAAACCAGCTACTTCTTCAGAATAGATCCTATAAGAAATCCTCACATTTAAATGATTATCCGAACATACCTGTGAAGGAGGCAGGTGGTGTTAAATGTAGTTTTGCAGTGAAGAAATAGCAATTGGGTAGATTTTGGCTTTTTTCAGTACAGCCTAATAGTTGGTAGTGGGATTGGGATTTGAACGTGAGGTTACTGATTTCTAGGAGATTTAGTTTGTCATTATTGAATGATGAAACAACTAATTGTACTTTTTTCTCTGTGATAACTATTATTTACGGACTAATTTTCATGCTTTCCTATCAGGCATGTATACCTTTCATTTCTATTAATAACATAGGAAAATTGTTAGGCTATGTTGAAAAGTAGTTCATCATTTAGATTTGTTGACTTAAGCTTTTCTGGTTTATTCACTATATATCTTATTACCCTTCGAGATAGTTAAAGGTGGAGTAATAAAATGTGGAGATGGGAATTTAGGGTTTCTACCAAATAACTTAGAAATTGAGGTCTCTGCCTGGGCGTCCAGAGTCCAGGGATGTGGCTTCACCACAGTGTGCTGCCAAAGCTGAAAAGCTATCCTCTCATTTCTAAAATTATAGTTCTTTAAACCCCAGGGCTTCTAAGCTGCTGTGTGCTGTTAAAAAGACTCGGATCTTTTCTATCTTATATGCCTGCCTTCTCAATTTCTTCTTTTTCTTTCTAAATTTGGGACATCTTACTATTAATTCATTCTTACTCTCTCTTTCTCTCTTTTACTTATGAAACATTTTGATGTGAAAAGCCGTTAAGAGACCACTCAGTTTTAGAGTGGCATCATTATAGTTTATAATCAATGAAATAATCCTTATAGGTTCTTTTTTTTTTTTTGATGCAGGGTCTCATTCTGTCTCCGAGGCTGGAGGTAGTTTTTTTTTTTTTTTTTTTTTGATGCAGGGTCTCATTCTGTCTCCCAGGCTGGAATGCAGTGGTGCGATCTTGGCTCACTGCAACCTCCGCCTCCTGGGTTCAAGTGATGCTCCCGCCTCAGTCTCCCCAGTAGCTGGGATGGCAGGTGCCCACCATAACACCCAGTTAATTTTTTGTGTTTTTAGTAGAGACAGGGTATCACCATGTTGACCAGGCTGGTCTGGAACTCCTGACCTCCAGTGATCCACCTGCCTTGGCCTCCCAAAGTGCTGGGATTACAGGTGTGAGACACTGCGCCTGGCTGTAGTTTTTAAAATTTTACATTCAGATGTGCTTTGTAAGTACATATACTTGATGTACAGATAGCTCAAAAGTGACTGTGAGACCATGTGTGGTGGCTCATGCCTGTAATCCCAGCACTTTGGGAGGCCAAGGTGGGCAGATCACTTGAGTTCCGGAGTTCAAGACCAGCCTGGCCAAAATGTTGAAACCCTGTCTCTAGTAAAAATACAAAAATTAGCTGGGCATGGTGGTGCACACCTGTAGTCCCAGCTACTTGGGAGGCTGAGGCACATGAATCGCTTGAACCTGGGAGGCGGAGTGACAGAGTGAGACTCTGTCTCCAAAAAAAAAAAAAAAGGTGACTGTGAGATGGTGATGCTTCATTTCTCTTTGTCAAAGTTCTGATTAGGCCAGGCACAGTGGCTCACATCCAGCACTTTGGGAGGCTGAGGCGGGTGGATCACAAGGTCATGAGTTCGAGACCAGCCTGGCCAATATGGTGAAACCCCATCTCTACTAAAAATACAAAAATTAGCTGGATGTGGTGGCGCGTGCCTGTAGTCCTGGCTACTTAGGAGGCTGAGGCAGAAGAATTGCTTGAACCCAGGAGGTGGAGGTTGCAGTGATCCGAGATTGTGCCACTGCAGTCCAGCCTGGGCGACAGAGCAAGACTCTGCCTCCAAAGGAAAAAAGTTCTCATTAAAGGATTTTTTATTTTATTACTTTTTAAAGAAGTGAATACTGGAGTTGGAAGCACATGTATAGGTGCTGTTGGGCCTAACCAAATAAAGGACAGTTGATTCATCTGTCAAATGAAGGTTGAGCTAGATATATTAACTTCACAGCCCTTTTCCAGCTCCAAAACAACAATGAAAAGAAAATTCCAGGCCAGTCCCGGACATTGTCGGCTGCATAGGACATGTTTGCTTGCCGTTGACGTGAAGCCAGCACCAAAGCACAGTTTCAGCACTGAACGGCAGGTGGGGTGAGCAGCCCAACATGTTTCCAAATACGAGTACGATTCGTATCATACTTCAGCCACTGAGCAACCATGGAATGCTTGCAAAGCTCAGTCAGTGTGCTTAAAGCTTAGCCAAGTAGATTCAAACAACAATAGCAACAAAGTCTTGATAGTGATCATAATACTTGATTACTCGGTTTGACTGCTTCTGGAATTGTTAGTGTTATTTCAAACCAGACTGGAAAAGTTTGAGAAACGATATTCATTTCTCATTCTCTTTTCTGTTTTTCCTCCTCATGTTTTATTAGATTATCAAGTACATTCTTATTCGTAGAGAAAAAAAGACTGGGAATCAGAGAAAAAAGTTACAGAGGAAAATCTTTTGATGATGGACTTTTTTTTTTTTTTTGAGACGGAGTCTAACTCTGTCACCAGGCTGGAGTGCAGTGGCATGAAATTGGCTCACTGCAACCTCTGACTCCCTGGTTCAAGCAATTCTCTTGTCTCAGCTTCCCGAGTAACTGGGAATCCAGGCGGGTGCTCCCACGCCCAGCTATTTTTTTTTTTTTTGTATTTTTAGTAGAGACAGGGTTTCACCATGTTAGCCAGGTTTGTCTCAAACTCCTGACCTCAGGTGATCTGCCCACCTCGCCCTCCCAAAGTGCTGCAATTATAGGCATGAGCCACTGCTCCTGGCCGATGATGGACTTTTAAATCTTTTGGATATGTGAGGCATTGTCTCTGATTGATCACCAACATATATGTCATGGCCAAGGATAATTAGCAAATGTGTAAGCTTAATGTGATGTTTAGTGTTTTGTCTTTTACATAGGTATTTCTAGATGAAAATGTTTACTGAAACTGGTAGTATAAATAATTGCAGCATTATCATATTTGTGAAATTTCAACATAATTTCATTTATTCCTGAGCATTGATGGCTTAGAGTCAAAGTAGAGCTTATGTCTACAGAATAAATTTTATGTAACATAGCGAACTTTGGGAGTTGTTCTTTTCTTTTGAGTTACTAATCTTTTCTGACATATTTAGTTTAGTCTTTCTTAATTTTCTGTGTTGTAGAAACAGTTTACAGTTGCAGTTTAATATGTATTGACTTTTTTTGTTGCCACAGCCACCTGTACCTTCCACTTTCCAAGCTCACATATCTTTAAATATGTATTATTTTAAAAGAACAAATTAAAGCGATACCTTTCTTTTTCAGTGCAGGAGGTGACTATATATGTTATATAAACATGTGTAATTGGCCCATGTGTCTCTCTGATCTCTCTTTATATATTAATATATATAAATCTCTCTATATTAATATATATAAAATTATATGTTATGCTATTTGGAAGCTGTTTACAGTCTGAGTTTTTAAAAAATTTATAGTAATTTGTGGTTTTGATAGTTTTTCTTAATGAATATTCTACGGGCAAAGTGCTTCGATTTTTTTTTTTTTTTTTTTTGAGACAGGGTCTCATTCTCTTGCCCAGGCTGGAGGGCAGTGGTGCGATCTCAGCTCACTGCAACCTCTGCCTCCGAAGCTTCAAGTGATTCTTGTACCTCAGCCACCTGAGTGGCTGGGATTGCAGGCTCACGCCACCATGCCTGGCTAATTTTTGTATTTTTTGTAGAAATGAGGTTTTGCCATGTTGCCCAGTTTGGTCTCGAACTCCTGAGCTCAAGCGATCTGCCCGCTTTAGCCTCCTGAGTAGCTGGAACCACAGGTGTGTGCTACCATGCCCTGATAATTCTTTGATTTTTTCTTTTGTAGAGACAGGGTCTCCCTTTGTTGCCCAGGATGGTCTCAGACTCCTGGGCTCAAGCCATCCTCCTGCTTCAGCCTACCAAAGTGTTGGGATTGCAGGTATGAGCCACTGTGCCTGGTCCCTTGTTAGTGTTCTGACACAAATAATGAATATTGATGACTGTCTCTCTAACCACAAGAAAATAGGTTTTTGGGTTTTTTTCTTAAAGTGGTTAATGTGAAAATTTCAAATGGAGTTTGTGGCTAACTAAGGTCATCTGACCATCGCTGGAATCAGCCTGCTCTCTGCTGTGGTTTACCTGTATCATAACTAAGGTCACCTGACCATCGCTGGCATCAGCCTGCTCTCTGCTGTAGTTTACCTGTATCATAACTAAGGTCACCTGACCATCGCTGGCATCAGCCTGCTCTCTGCTGTGGTTTGCCTGTATCATAACTAAGGTCACCTGACCATCGCTGGAATCAGCCTGCTCTCTGCTGTGGTTTCTCTGTATCATAACTAAGGTCACCTGACCATCGCTGGCATCAGCCTGCTCTCTGCTGTAGTTTCCCTGTATCATAACTAAGGTCACCTGACCATCGCTGGAATCAGCCTGCTCTCTGCTGTAGTTTCCCTGTATCATAACTAAGGTCACCTGACCATCGCTGGCATCAGCCTGCTGTCTGCTGTGGTTTGCCTGTATCATAACTAAGGTCACCTGACCATCGCTGGAATCAGCCTGCTGTCTGCCATAGTTTGCTTGTATCATAAGTCTTTTAGTTCCTGATTTTTTGATCCTCTTGTTTGTTGCTTACTTCACACTTATTGATAACTTTTTTTCTTTCCTTTAACTTGCATGTGGTAAAAATACCACTTGGATGTTGGGGTAAAAGCGCTTTCCTACTAAAAGCAGGAGAGTTCTATAAGCAGTGTATTAGTCTTTATTGCTGCTGTGAGAAATTACCACAAATTAAGTGGCTTAAAACATACAAGTTTATTAGAGGTCTGGAGTTTAAGGGTCCAACACGGGTCTCACAGGGCTAAAATCAAGCTGTCTGCAGGGCTGAGTTCCTTTCTGGAGGACCCTGGGAGCATCTGCCTCCTTTTCAGCTTCCAGAGGCTGCCCAATTCCCTGGCTCTTGGCCACTTCCTCTGCTTTCAAAGCCAGTAACATAGCATGCCTTGGATCCTACTTCCTTTATCATCTCTCCTTCCCTCTGTCTCCTCTTCTGCCTCCCTCCGTCGCTTTTAAGGACTCTGGTGATTACCTGGGCCCACTTGGCATATTCTCCCTATTTTAATGTCAGCTACTTAGCAACCTTGACTCTTAGCCGCAATTTTTAATTCCCATTTGCTATGTAATCGCACATATTCAGATTCAGGGGACGAGGACATGGACATCTTTGGGGGACCGTTATTCTGCTGATCATAGATAGAAGTCGATATCCTTAATAAAGCATTACAAAAAGCATAAGAGAACTTTGGTTTGAAAATTTTTGGAGTTCTTGTCTTTTAGCCTGTATCTTTCTGGAGGAGTCATGCCCTGTGAGTGTTTCTCAACCTTTTAAACCCATGTCTTCTTTTGAAAAACACAAAAATCGCATTCTATGGTCAATAATAAACATATTCATTTCCCTCCCTAAATATTCATATGAACAGCCCCCAACCCCCAGCCCAAGTGTCTGAGCTAAAGAAGGTTTATCACACCTGTACTTAGCTTACAAGTGAGCCATCATTTTTGACTTATGGATTATTTTAAGCTCTGGCCTATAGTGTTCACACTTTTATTCAGACTTTTAAAATCTGTGTAATATTTGCTTTATTTTTTTTTATCACCAAACCCACGTCCCCCATAATAGTGATTATCTATATTGTTATTGTGAACTTATTTAAAGAAGCAACAAATATTTTCTGGAAGTGTCCCTATACTTAAGAGGTAGGTAGAGTACAGCTGGTGCTGGTTCAGAAAAAGTAGAAGGCCTAGCATCTCAATTGTGTAGTTGACTACAAGCTAATTTTTGTCTCGTCGTAACAGCTGAAACAACTCATTCATAGCAATAGGATAAGATGATTGATTTTTATAAGGTCTGTGGTTTCAGAGCATATATCCTGGAGGGAGCACACACTCTCTCTCCATATATATAAAATATATATTTAATAAGCTTTACAGACTTTTACGATCATTCTGCAATTTACAGAAAGATTGAGAGACTAGGCTAGAGAGCATACTCAGAGTATATACTCTGTAGCCAGTTTCCCATATTATTAGAATCTCATGTTAGTATACCACATTCGTTACAATTAATGAACCAATATCGATATATGATTATTAAATAAAGTCCATACTTTATTCAGGTTTCCTTAGGCTTTACCTAATGGTCATCCTTTCTTTCTTCCGGGATCAAAGTATACTACATTTAGTTGTCATGTCTCCTTGGGCTCCTCTCTCAGACTTTCCTTGTTTTTGGTGACCTTGATGCTTTGAGGCGTACTGCTCAGGTATGTTGTAGGATGCCCCTGGATCTGCACACTGTCAACATGATTTATTGCTGTTGATGTAAACCTTGATCCCCTGTCACGTTTCTCCACTGTAAAGTTACTCATTGCCTGCAACCTGCCCCACTTTCTACGTGGCACCCTTTCAAAGGAAGTGACTGTGCAGCACCTTCCTTGACGGTGGAGTGTCTGTATAAATTATTTGGAATTATATATGGGAGATTTGTCTACCTCATTTATTTCTTGATCATTTTTACTAGCGCGGACTCATGGATGTTTATTTCATACTGTGTGCTACAACCCAATGCTACTTTTTGTTATTGTTGGTCCAGTTATTCCAGCTTTGGCCACTGGGAGCTCCTTCAGTTTGTTCCTGTGCACACTTCATCAAAGTGGGAGGGAGAGAGAGAGAGAGAGAGAGAGAGAGAGAGAGAGAGTGTGTGTGTGTGTGTGTGTGTGTGTGTGTGTGTGGAGAGGTATGGGGAGATACATAAAAATAAGATGAGCTGGGCATGGTGGCGCATGCCTGCAATCCCAGCTACTTGGGAGGCTGAGGCAGGAGGATTGCTTGAGCCCAGGAATGTGAGGCTGCAGTGAGAGATGACTGTGCCACTGTACTCCAGCCTGGGTGACAGAGCAAGATCCTGTCTCTAAAAGAAGTAAATGCATGCATACATTTGTGATTTCACTTTGTATTGATTTCTCTTTGATCTGTTAGAACTGAGGATGAAGTAGATTTCAACATTAGGCTTTGCTCTGAATTTGAAAGTAAATTTTTTTGGTTGAGATCGAGGGTGAGGAAGATGGTCAGATTAAACCTGGCATGTTTGTGTCCCTGTAGATCTGCCTTCCCATCACATTTCGAATAAAATCCAAATTCCTTACTAGGCCATATAAGGCCCTTCATGATCTGACTCCCGCTTGTCTCTTAGACGTCATTACCTCTTGCTTTCCCGCTGCTTCATCCAGTGTATCCATAATACCAACTTTGTTTTCGATCCTTGAGTGTGGCAGGATTGTTCCCTCCTGAGGGTCTGCCCACTTGCTGCCAGGAATGTTCTACTTTTCTACCCCTAGATCTTGGCATGGCTTGCTGCCTTAATCCTTTAGTTCTCTGCTTAAATATTAGTCGGCAAAGATTTCTTTTCTTTTTTCTGTTTTTTTTTGAGAGGGGATCTCATTCTGTCACCCCGCCTGGAGTGATCTCAGTTCATTGTAACCTCTGCCTCCCAGGCCGAAGTGATCCTCCCACCTCAGCCTCCTGAGTCGCTAGGACCACAGGTGTGCACCATCACTCCTGCCTAATTTTTTTGTGTTTCTACAGAGACAGGGTTTGGCTGCGTTCCAGGCTTGAACTCCTGAGCTCAGGAGATACGCCTGCCTCGGCCTCCCAAATGCTGGCATTACAGGTGTAAGCTACCATGCCCGGCCTGCAGGGGTTTCTTCACATAGGTTGCCTCTCTCACTCTTCATCTCATACCTACTTTATTTTGATACCATTTATCACTACTTCAGAGTTATTGTGTCTTATGTATTTATACTAGCATTATAAAGTATTCATTTTGTTGTTTGACTCCTCTGGTGGAATGCAGACTTCATGGGTGCATGGAATCTGTCTTGTTCACTGCTATGTTCCATGCACGCTGATTAATTCCTGGCATAGTATCAGCTCTCAGTAGATATCTGTTATGTAATTGAACAATGGATTTTGTGTTTCACCAAGAGATTACTTCCAATATTCTGGAAACATTCACAGTTATTTTCTGGTAGCAGGTTTGATGCTTTTCCTGTTACAATTAAAACCAGTGAAGAGAGAAGGGGTTTAGCTTACATCTGAAATCAAATCCACTCTCTGGGCTCCTCTCTGGATATAGTCCTCTATTTTGCCATCAGTGTAAAGGGTTAGAATGAATTTAAATTTCTCTGGCCAAAAACGTGGCATCATCAGAATTTCTAACACATGTTTTCTTTCTTTGATGCCCTTCACAGCCTGAAGGTGTGTAGATCAGGTCTTTTTAGTTGCTAGCAGCACGCAGTAAGCAGCTGTTTACACTTAATATTTAATTGCCCACCTGGCCTTTTAAGCCTCGTGTGATTGAAAGGATGACGGAGGCTTATGGAGTAGGGGCAAGAACAGGACGGTACTCTGGAGGTCAGAAAGTTTGTTTGTTTGTTTTCTTCCGTCTCTTGTTAGCGCCTACAATAAATGGTGGCACCTAAGAGAAGGTTAAACAATTGTGGACCAGATGTCAGGTTTTAGAACGATAAATGACCAGACTTTCTCTACCCTGACAACATCATCAAGAGGAAGGTGAGAGGTAGGCTGGGCCTGAGCTCCAGTGTGTATCAGCTATCATTATGTGATGTGGTCAAGAGAGAGGCTGCCACAGCTATTACGGACATGACTAGGGAGGACTTGGCCAAGATGAGGTTAGTCCACCACAGCATATTTGTCTTGCTGATGGCAGCTAAACTCAGTGGGCAGATAACCTGAGGACTCAGAAAAGTAAAGAAAAGCTGGCAGATTGCGAAGTGAAAGCCTGGAGAAGCAACCTGTGTGTGGGATGAGTGGGGTGAGTTTCTCATTGTTATTTTCTTTTCTTTTCTTTTCTTTTTTTTTAAGACGGAGTCTCGCTCTGTCACTCAGGCTGGGGTGCAGTGGTGCAATCTTGGCTCACTGCAACCTTTGCCTTCTGGGTTCAAGCAATTCTCCTGCCTCAGCCTCCCAAGTAGTTGGGATTACAGGCGTGTGCCACCACGCCCAGCTCATTTTTTGTATTTTCAGTTGTGACGGGGTTTCACCATGTTAGCCAGGATGGTCTTGATATCCTGACCTCATGATCTGCCTGCCTTGGCCTCCCAGCCCAAAGTGCTGGGATTACAGGCGTGAGCCACCGCACCAGGGGCTCATTGTTCTTTTCTATCTGGCTTTGAGCCAAAGGCAAGCTTTCAGCAGAGCTGCAGTGGTGGTACAGAGGTAGTGAAAATCCAAGAGAAATCCCATCCTGCTGGCCAGAAGGTCAGGAAAATGTCAGCTGGAGGGAGGTGGGGAGAAATGCCTTCATTTTTTAATCATGATGGGCAGACTCCTCAGTCTTTAAATTTCTGTGAAGCAGAGAAATAATCTCATACTTATGCAAAAGGACTTAGTATTGCTAACTCCAAGGGAATTTTACCAGCATGCAGATGTTCAGGTTTGCGAGTCCTGTGTTCCTGCCTCAAAGCTTGTGTGCCCTTCCTGCTGCATAATCCTGATCGTGGGATTTGCATTTTGTTTTGGTGGATGGGGAGCTTTGAGAAAATCCACCTTTCTCTAATACAAGGTAAAAGCTTTCTCCCTTCTGTAGGCATCTTTGCTGCCCTTTCTTTTAATTAAATATTCTTTCCTCCTTAATGTTGGGAGAGCTTCCTAAAGGTCATACCTGAAAAGAGCTGCAGAAGGGAGATGGAGATGATCATAGTATTCTGTCCTGTCATGGGGGAAATTGTCTTGTGAATCGTCTGCCTCTGAAAAATGTGTTTTCTTATTTCTCTATTCTAGTTAATATTGTCGGGATTGGAAGGAAGGAATTTTTGCTAGCATGTAGCCATGATGCCATTCATTTAATGGCTGAGGAGAAACAGAAAACAGTTCAGCTAGAAGAGAAGGGGATGCCAGCCACACACCTTTCAAATGTCATGCATTGTGTGGCAGGAGTAGGTTTCCAGTATCATGCATGCACTTGTCTTTATTGTAAACAATGCTGTCTTACTCCATCTACAAACTATTTGCACTTGAAATCTCCGAGTACAAGTTTTGCAGTAGGTGTCCTTTGCTTTCTATGGACTTTGAGTCATGTGAGTGCTCACTTCTTTTCCATGTTACTGTTGTCATGTGGTAGTGCCTTTATTTTTATTTTTGAGATGGAGTCTTGCTCTGTCCACCCAGACTGGAATGCAGTGGCACGAGCTCACTGCAACTTCTACGTCCTGGGTTCAAGTGATTCTCCTGCCTCAGCCTCCCTAGTAGCTGGGATTACAGGCACCTGCTACCATGCCCAGCTAATTTTTGTATTTTTAGTAGAGACAGGTTTTCACTATGTTGGCTAGGCTGGTCTCCAACTCCTGACCTCGAGTGATCTGCCCGCCTCGGCCTCCTAAAGTGCTAGGATCACAGGTGTGAGCCACCTCACACAGCCACGTGTAAGTGCTCTTAAAAATACAGAAAATACTTCCTAGCCGAGTGTGGTGGTATGAGCCTATAGTCCCAGCTACCTGGGAGGCTAAGGCAGGGCAAAAGAGCAAGACTCCATCTCCAAAAAAAGGAAAGGAAAAAGGTGGAATTTGTTTTCATAGAAAAATTCAGCCAGGTCACAAATGAGAAAAGATACGCATTTTATAGACTCTTCATCAGGGAAGAACTGAAAAGGAGAATAAATTCTAAAGAGGAGCTTCAGATGCTGGAAAGCTAGAGAAACATACATGAATTCATTTCCTGTCAGGTGACATAGATGTGCAGAAAAAGACTTTTCAGATGATTGGCCCAGTGGCTCATTCCTCACCATTTGGTCAGTGTGTGCATATAGACTGTCTCCACATAAGGTAGGTGCTTAGAAGGAAGATAATTTCGGTACGTCCATTTGTTTTTGTTTGTTTGTATGTTTTTTTGAAACGGAGTCTTTCTCTGTAGCCCGGGCTAGAGTGCAGTGGTGCAGTCACAGCTCACTGCAACCTCCCCTTCCTGGGTTCAAGCGATTCTCCTGCCTCAGCCTCCCGAGTAGCTGGGACTACAGGCACATGCCACTATGCCCAGCTAATTTTTGTTGCTGTCGTTGTTATTTTTAGTAGAGACGGGGTTTCACCGTGTTGGCCAGGATGGTCTCGATCTCCTGACCTTGTGATTCTGCCCTCCTCGGCCTCCCAAAGTGCTGGGCTAACAGGTGTGAGCCACCATGCCTGGCCCCATTTGTTTTTTAATATGAAATGGCAAATCAAACAGCTTTTACTGATTAGAGCTGGAGTTTGGCCCTTTTCCAAACAGATAAGTAAAAAGTTATGTGGAAATTATATCTTGTGTCTTATGAAATTTGGCCTAATTTGTTAAATTTACAGCTTTTCATGACAAGGAGAATAAGGTTGTGATTCAGTCAAGGGGACTGATGTGATCTGCTTTTATGTGATTTGAGCTTTTATGAAAGTAGACACGGCTTTCTGAAGTTACAGCTGCTCATCGGTAAACTTAGAGCAAGTAGTAATCAAAGTGCAGTGAGAACTGAAATCCACTTCAGAGTTGTGAGGCGGTGTGAGCAGAGGGGATGTTCTACCAGCTGATGGCATTCACCCTTGAACAAGGCTAGGGGGAGGAAGGTTGAGATCACATGTGTTTTATATACTTTTTTCACATTTTGCCAGTCTGTCACTAGCTGACATCTGTTTTAGTTTGTTCGAGGTATTTTCAACATTTTTGCAAATGGTCCTCAACTTCTGTGGTGAATTGCCGTTGGTTGTGTGCATCTTTCTCCCAGTCTCTGGTGGTGTTTATTGCTTTTAACTCTGAGTCACTTCTCATTATAAAGCCTTTTTCCCTTACTGTGAACCCTGCTGTTTTCAGTGATTCTTATGAATAACTTTCAGTGAGTAAGTTTTTGGGTCAGATTTGTTCACTTGTGTATTTGGTAAGCTTTCAGAGTGGGCACTTGAAGTGTTTCAACTACGTTTCATCTGTATACATATAATTGATTATGTGTAAGTAAGGTCCTGTCTATCCTCCAGGGCTTTGTTGAAATTAATTGAGGTAATTGAATGAAAATGAGTTTTGAAGAGATTCAAGATAGTGTCATTGTAGAGAAGGGCGGTTTAACATGTCAGAAGATTCTTCAATCATCACTGCCTGGCTTCTTACATCTCTTCTGCCAGTTAAACATTCTCATTTTTCTCATTGGTTATTACGAGTTTTGAATAGAACCTTCACAAAGGCTTTATAAACTAAGACATTTTAAATGGAGAGTGATTTTATTTTAATAGATTTTGCTTAGTTATGGGACATTCTATTAGCAAAAGCACTGGATTGCATTTTAGTAGATAGCGATTTATCTCTGCTGTTAAGACCTTGGGCAAGTTCTGCTCTGAACTTTATCTCACCTCTAAGGCCTAGGGGCTTAAACCAGATAATCTACATGTTTTAAGATAAATAGTATTATTTCATCCAAATTTCTGATTTGCAACCTTGGATTTATATTGTGGAGCAAACTTGTAAAGGCATCAACAAGAAAGTTCTATTCTAACAGCAGAAAAGAACACTATCTTTTTAAAACCTCTATTCTGAGGCATGGAAAAGGCATTTAAAAAATCATCTCTTGGCTAGGCACGGTGGCTGACGTGTGTAATCCCAGCACTTTGGGAGGCTGAGGCAGGTCGATCCCGAGGTCAGGAGGTTGATGGTGAAACTTCGTCTCTACTAAAATACAAAAAAGTAGCAGGGCGTGGTGACACATGCTGTAGTCCCAGCTACTTGGGAGGCTGAGGCAGGGGAATTGCTTGAACCAGGGAGGTGGAGGTCTTACAGTGAGCCGAGATTGTGCCACTGCACTCCAGCCTGGTGACAGAGCGAAACTCTGTCTCAAAAAAAAAGACAAAACTCTTTTGAACCTGTTGTATGCATTAAAGTGTAACTGCATACAAAATAACTGCTTAAGATTTTGCAATTTTATTTTTGTAAGTTTTGCTGCAATAAATAGTCACGTATTGCTACAATAAATAGTCACGTATTGCTTAATGGGGATATCTTCTGAGAAACATGTCGTTAGGTGACTTGTCCTTGTGCAGTACCATAGAGTGTACTTACATAAACCTGGATGGCGTAGCCTGCTGTACACTCAGGCTGTATGGTATAACCTGTTGCTCCTAGGGTACAAACCTGTACAGCATGTTACTGTACTGGATACTGTAGACAGTTGTAACACAATGGTATTTATGTGTCTAAACATAGAAAACGTGGGCAGTAAAATTACTGTGTATAAAAATGGTACACCTGTATAGGGTACTTTCCATGAACGGAGCTTGCAAGACTGAAGGTTGCTCTGAGTGAGTCAGTGAGTGAGTGGTGAGTGAATGTGAAGGCCTGGGACATTACTGTACACTACCGTAGACATTGTAAACACTGTATTCTTAGGCTACACTGATAAATTTTTTTTTTCAATATTAAGTCCTAGTTTGCTGTAAATTTCTTATAAAATTTATAAACTTTTAATTATTTTTACCTTTTTGACTCTTGTAGAAACGCTTGGCTTAAAACAGAAACACATTGTACAGCTGTACAAAAATATTTTCTTTATATCTTTATTCTATCAGCTTTTTTCTATTTTAAAATATTATTTTTTTTGAGACAGAATCTCACTCTGTCGCCCTGGCTAGAGTACAGTGGCACGATCTCAGCTCACTGCAATCTCCCCCGCTCAGGTTCAGGTGATTCCCCTGCCTCAGCCTCCTGCGTGGCTGGGACTACAGCTATACACCACCATGGCTAATTTTTTGTATTTAGTAGAGATGGAGTTTCACCATGTTGGCCGGGATGGTCTCGATCTCCTGACCTTGTGACCCACCCGCCTCGGCCTCCCAAAGTTCTGGGATTATAGGTGTGAACCACTGCGTCTGGCCTATTTTTGTACTTTTAAAAGTTTTTTCTTCAAAACTAGGACACAAACAATTACACACATTAGCCTAGGCCTATACAGGGTCAGGATCATCAATATCATTACAGTCTCAACCTCCCCGGGCTGAGGTAATCCTCCCACTTCAGCCTTCTGAGCTTGGACTACAGGGACGTGCTACCACGCCTGGCTAATTTTTGGTACTCTTGTAGAGATGGGGTTTTGCCATGTTGCCCAGGCTGATCTTGAATTCCTTGGCTCTAGTAAATCCACCCACATTGGCCTCCCAAAGTGCTGCAATTAGAGGTGTGCATCGCCACGCCTGGTTGACAAATGATATTTTGGTGAACCTGAGTTATTTAGAGGTAATGGTCTAGAACTCTGAATGTGAAGAAGAAACAAACCTTTTGTCTTTGACAAAACATTTATGCTGGTTTAAAATGGAACCACTGACCAGAGAAGGGAATTCTCTGGTATTTAATTTGTTTCTGATTATATATTCCATACATACTCCATAGCATATAAGCAGGCAGAAACACTTGGGTTTAGTTAGTGGAGAAAAGTTTGTTGACTGGATCAAAAAGTCCTGTTGGCACTATATTTAAAAGATTCAGGTGACATTTTGTAGCCCAGGAGATAAGTATTGCTGAGATACTTTTGATGGAAGTGTGATATGAAGGGAAAGGGGGAAATTTGTAAGAGCAAAGAGTCATGTGGCCACATGTAGAGAATCAAGTACCAGGAAGTAGGTTATTGACCTGTTGAGATGGAGAGGTCAGGACCCATGCGAGCCCACCTCAGTGTCTATTAGTATTGTATTATAAGTTTACTACATGATAAGATTTTTAAAGTCTGTTGTTTTGTTGATCTGATAGTACTGTGCACTTCATTCTAATACAGAAGCTAGGAAAGATAATTGCTTTCCAGTTTTATGTCCACATAATGGTTAATGTTCAGAGCTGAGGGTGTATTATTTGAAGGAAAGTTATAGTGCATCTGAGGAGCCAGGAATGTACTGTCTACAATTCGTGATTCTGCTAATGAATGGTAATTACTATGAGGCATCTCATTTATCTCTGAAATAAAATAACACCTATGAGAAAGATATAAGGACTTGGATAAGGAAAGGGATAGAGTGAAGATCCCTGTGGGATGTCACTGAATATTAGCTTTGTGGGTTGGTTTACCTTTTTCTCTGTCCTGAGAGTCTCTCTACCCACTTTTTATCTTCGTGTATTGCTGTTTCTGAGCAAGACTGAGAGTTGACAACTGTTATTTTTATTTTTAGCCCCTAAAGACCGAGGGTGGAATTTTTAATTAGATAGTTTAACAGTGAGATTGTATTATAATAAAACATTTTTGGATATTTTGTGGAATTTTTTTTTTTTTTTTTTGAGATGGAGTCTTGCTCTGTCACCCAGGCTGGAGTGCAGTGGTGTGATCTTGGCTCATTGCAACCTCTGCCTTCCAGGTTCAGGCAAATCTCCTGCCTCGGCCTCCCAAGTAGCTGGGACTGTAGGCATGCACTACCACACCCAGCTAATTTTTGTATTTTTAGTAGAGTTTTTTGTGTTGTATTTTTGTATTTTGTATTTTTAATTGGCCAGGATGGTCTCGATCTCTTGACCTCGTGATCAACCCACGTCGGCCTCCTAAAGTGCTGGGATTACAGCTGTGAACCACTGTGCCCGGCTGGCAGTGCTTTTTCTGTGCTTCCATAACATCTTGTAAATGTTTTATAGTAGTTGATATCACAATATATATGTTTACTTCTCTGAGATTCCCACAGTGCTGTGAGATCTTGAGGCTAGGCCCGTTGGCTTATTGGTGTTTGTATTCCCAATGCCTGATCCAGTGCTGGGACTCAGTAGCTGCTCAGGAAGCACTGTTAAATGGATGTTGGCAAGTTAAGGGTGCAAGGAGCAAAAGTAGCTCTCTGTGGGCATATTGCAGGACAGACAAATGTGAAAATAAATGCCACTTAGAGTTGTAGTTAAATAAAGAAGTTTGTCCTGGGAAGGAACTATAAAGATGACCATTTTTATTATTTAAAAAAGTTGGCCAGGCGCAGTGGCTCACACCTGTAATCCCAGCACTTTGGAAGGCTGAGGCAGATGGATCACATGGGGTCAGGAGTTTGAGACCAGCCTGGCCAACGTGGCAAAATCCCACCTCTACTAAAAATACACATATTAGCCAGGTATGGTGGCGCACACCTGTAATCCCAGCTACTCAGGAGGCTGAGACATGATAATTGCTTGAACCCTGGAGGTGGAGGTTGCAGTGAGCCGAGATCCTCCCGTTGCACTCCAGCCTGGGTGACAGAGCAAGACTCTGTCTCGAAAAAAAAAAAAAAAGTGGTAGAGTGGAGGAGACACTGGTCTAGTCCTTAGTATGCTGCATTCATTTTGATTATAACCGTTAAACAAGATGGTGAGAAATTTAGGAAATTTAAAACAGACCATGACAGTGAGTAAGAAATTGGAAATTTGTGCTTATAAAGGAAGAAATAATGGTTAACTTAGGTGAAGAGTAAACATAATCTGTGATTTCTGCTTGTTCTTACTTGAGGGCGGAGGTTTGACCTGTCTAGGTTCCTTCTATAGCTCAGTAATGCTTTCCTTGTTAATAAAGTTCTCTTCCTCTGGTGACTTGAGGGTTTGAGAAGCATCTTAAAGTTGGCCAGAAGACAGCTATTTAACAGTCTGATTTTTGTGGAAAGTGGAATGTGTTGGCATTAAAACCTGATAACTAAGGAAGCCAGACTTGTGCTGGTAGATAACAGAGTTGAAAATTTAATGAGACATAGCCAAAAGAAAATCTAGCCGTTTGCAGCACTAAGCATATGTGGTGAAATCCTAGCAAAAATGGAACAGAGGGGCAGATGTGCCTGAAGCATCCCTTTCCCCCTTCAGAAAAACAGTAAATGATCAGTGGCAATGGTTAAGACGAATATATTTTACACACTGAGTTCACCCAGAAATGCTCAGAGTCTTTATGTAAGAGTTAATATTTATATATATATATGATCTTTAATCTAATGATTTAACAAAGGAATTTTTTTGCTTATAGGCCTTCTGATTAGGTCACTAGTTATTGTGTGTGTCTGTGGATTAAATAGATTGGCGAATCAAAACACTATCTTTTCCCTTAGATCATAACCACACCCAAGAAGCAAATTGTCTTTATATAGAACCATTTAGTGCCTTCTTTACTAGAAAAGTTGTGGATGGTAATCTAGCTCATAGACCTTACCTGGGAGTTGGGACTTGCAAAATGGCTTAATTTGGTAGTTTTCAAATTTTTGAAAAGCTTAAAAAGTCCCAAATTCTTACAAGAAACTCATTTTTTTTTTTTTTGAGATGGAGTTTCGCTCTGGTTGTCCAGGCTGGAGTGCAACGGTGTGATCTCAGCTCACCGCAACCTCTGCCTACCGGGTTTAAGCAATTCTTCTGCCTCAGCCTTCCGAGTAGCTGGGATTACAGACACGTGCCATCATGTCTGGCTAATTTCGTATTTTTAGTAGAGACGGGTTTCTCTATGTTGGCCACGCTGGTCTTGAACTCGACCTCAGGTGGTCCGCCCTCCTCAACCTCCCACAGTATTGGGATTACAGGCGTGAGCCACTGTACCCCTCCTAAGAAGCTCAATTTTTAAAGCAGATAAAATGAAACTGCTTCCTTTTCATAAAGACTCCCTAAAATGACTTCCGCAAAGTGTAGTTTAAAATCACCAGTTAGTCCAATAAAAGTTACTCTAGTCTAATTTCCCAAATTATTCTTAAGTCATTGAAGTGTAGAACTCTCAAGGTTTTGATTTCAAGAAATCCCATGAAGTCTGTCCCTGGTGTGGGATGCCTGCAGATGCTAATTACCTTTATGTGCTTCCCAGTTTTAGCCAACTTTGAAACAAAATGGCACACATGAGAAAGATACAAAGACTTGGGGAAAGAGAGAGATGGAATGAGAGGCCTGTGAGACGAGTCATTGAACAGCTGCACTGAGGGTTGTGTTCCCATTTTCTTGGTCCTGGGACACCTCTCCTCCCTTCCCCTCTGCTTTTTCCATATACCGACGACAAGGAAGGACAGCTGTATACACTTCTCTTGCTAGAGAACGGTTGAATTTGACTATCATGTGGATCATTTTATTCCCAGTCTTAATGGCCACAGTATTTTGGAGCCCAAATAATATTATGTACATTGTTCTGGGATCAAGAGATAATTCACGTATATGCCATACACTGCATTTGCTAATTTTTTCAAATATGATCATGTATATTTTATGTAATACACAATGTATATTTTATTTAATACACAAAGACAATGGAAACATCCTTTTATATATATAGATCCATATCCTTTTTCATTCAATCTTTTATTGAAATTTTGTTTTTAAATATTGAAAACTGTCATTGAATTCTTTAATTATGATGGTTTATGAATTTTTGTATTGTTAAAAAGATAATGTTTTCTTAATAGTGAAAAAAAGCATTGTAAGTTGTTGCTTATGGTCCAAATGATTATGTAAGATAAAAATAACCTTTATAGAGTTACAAATATAAAAGTTGGCAATTAACTATTAATTAGTGAATGTTTTAAAGCTGAATAACATTAAACATTTTGAAATAGGCTGAATTAATATTTTTCAATTATATACATGGTAAAATTTTAATTGAGCATATCTGACATTATTAGTCACGGCAATTGGTTTTTGGTGACTTTTTGCTGGAGGGTTTTCTTACATGTGTTCTTTCTCATTTCTTTCTATTCTACTTATTTCCTTCTATGATTATAATTTACGTTTTGCAAGGAACATAGGAGGTGGATGAAACGTGTGAATGTTTTTGAACTCCTTCCTAGGTTCCAAACAGAAAGCCTTTTCTATACCCCTTTTGCTTCAGAAGAAAGTAGAAGCAGGGACCTGCAAGAACTAGGCGCTTAAACATAAAAGGCTTTAAAGAGGATCTTTTGTCTGGTTGTTACATGTTATTAGTATTAATAACTTCCAAAATTTTTCTGTCTTATCTGAAGGCTCTTGATGTTAGAGACAATCTTTAAATATTCTTTTGGCAACTCTTTTATTGATGTAATTATTTTTTTTGGAAAGAAAATGTAGGAGCATATTTAATGAATAAGGTACCCAAATATACTGTTCATAGGTGGGCCAGTAAATTAAGCAGATTATTAATGTAAATTATTGGCTACATTATTTATCGTAAGTTAAATAGGACGGCAGCTTTAGTAAGCAAATCTTTTTGTTGGTTCTGTGGAGCATATAGTTCCTTTTGTCTAGTTGGTCTAATCCATTATTAAAGGTAGGGTCTTGAAGTTTCTAACAATTATTGTTAAACTTTCTATTCTCCCTTCAATTCTGTCAGCTTTTGCTTCATACATTGTGGCGTTATGTCTCTTTTTTTCTTGTAAAAGACAAGGTCTCGCTCTGTTGCCCAGGCTGGAGTACAGTGGCATGATCATAGCTCCCTGTAACTTCAAACTCTTGGGCTCAAGTGATCCTCCTGAGCAGCTAGACTAGAGGTTCATGCCACCATGCCCAGCTAATTTTTTTTTTTTTTTTTTTTTGGTAGAGATGGGGTCTCTCTATGTTGCCCAGGCTGATCTCAAACTCCTGGCCTCAAGCAGTCTTTCCTACCTCGGCCTGAACCACGGTGCCTGGCTCAGTTGTTATTATCTTTTTGATTGATCCCTCTGTATAACAGCCTTCTTGGTCTTTATAACAATTTTTGTTTTAAAATCTGTTTTTTCATTTTTTATTTTTTTTGAGATGGAGTCTTGTTCTGTCGCCCAGGCTGGAGTGCAGTGGCGCAATCTCTGCTCACTGCAACCTCTGCCTCCCAGGATCAAGCGATTCTCCCGCCTCAGCCTCCCGAGTAGCTAAGACTACAGGTGTGCGCCACCATGCCTGGCTTATTTTTGTATTTTTAGTAGGACGGGGTTTCACCATGTTGGCAAGGATAGTCTCAATCTCTTGACCTTGTGATCCACCTGTCTGGGCCTCCCAAAGTGCTGGGATTACAGGTGTAAGCCACCGCACCTGACCTCTTCTTTTTAGGAGACAAGGTCTTACTCTGTCCCCGAGGCTTCAGTGCAGTGGCGCAATCATACTCACTGCAGACTCAAATCTCGGGTCAGGTGATCCTCTCACCTCAGCCTCCTGAGTAGGTGGGACAACAGATGTACACCACCATGCTTGGCTAATTTTTATCTTTTTGTGGAGATAGGGTCTTGCTATGTTGCCTAGGCTGGTCTCGAACTCCTGGCCTCAAGCAGTCCTTTTGCCTTGGCTTCCCAAAGTTCTGGGATTACAGAAGCGAGCCATGGTGCCAGGCTCATTATTTTTGACTGTTTTTTTTTTTTTTTTCCCGTGATAGGTGATTTTTGTCTTCCAAAAATTTTGATACGTTTAAATTCTAATTCATAGTACCTGTGAGTGTCATCTTATTTGGAAATAGTTTTTTTGCAGATGGAATCAAGATAAAATAAGGTCTTACTGGATGAAGGTAGGCCCTAATCCAGTATAACTCATGTTCTTATAAGAATGGAGAAGATACACACCCATAGAGGAGAAAATGCCATGTGACAAAGGCAAAGGAAGGAATGCAGAGGATTGCCAGCAACTACCGAAAGCTGGAGAAAGTTATGGAACAGATTCTCCCTCAGAACCTCCAGAAAGAGCCACCCTACCAATACCCAGATTTCACACTTCTAGCCTCTAGAACTGTGAGAGAAAAAAGTTTCTGTGGTTTTAAGCCATCTAATTTGTGATACTTTGTTCCGGCAGCTGTAGCAAAGTAAGACAGATGTTGGTACCAGGAAATGGGGTGCTGCTCTAACAGACACCTAGAAGTGTGCAAGTGGCTTTGCAATTGTGAGTAGAAGCTGGAAGAATTTTAAGGTGCATGATAGAAGCAGCCTGGGTTGTCTGGAAGATACCATTGGTAGAAATATGAACATTAAAGGCCACTCTGGGTTGGTCTCAGATGGAAATGAGGAACGTGTTACTGGACACTAGAGGAGAAGCAAGCCTTGTCTGAAAGTGGCAGAGAATTCAGCTGAATTTTGTTCTACTGTACAGTGCTAATATGTATGTGTAAGGGGCCATCGGTTCTCCTGTTTGGAGAATGACATAGAGTTATGTCAATTATTATTAGGAAGTTGATTATCTAGTCTTTGTCTTTCATTACTTTTTGCTGTTTTCCTTTCTTGAGTATCTAATGATTTTAATGCTAATATTTGAGGTGAGTTAGGAAAAAGACAAATATTCTGTACTCTGCTAGTTATGCTGGTAAATAGTTTGATGAGGAAGAAAATTTAATTGTTGCCCATAGCGACACTTCTAAGATCTCTGTGGATTTAATGAGATTGAATCTCATTTACGTAGTTAGTTCAATGTAGGCTATAGTTCCTTATGTTGATACAGTGCTCTCTTCAACAGAGATTTTCAGTATCCTTCTATTACCTGGAACATGGGTAAAAACATGATATATGTTTTAGTTTTGAGAAGAAAACTGATAGTTTAACAGTCTCACAAATTGTTCACATATGTCCATGAATGGGCAGAGTTGCTACGTTCCAAGTTTTTTGTCCTAGCCTTCCTTCCTGGAGAGTGTTAGATGATTGTTAGCCTTGAGTAGAAATCCATGAAATAATTTTTTTCATTTTCATTCTGCAGAGTAGGTAAAGTCAAAATGACCCTTGCCTGTTGGAAAAACTGCAAAACATGATGCTAGTCTTTCTAGTTGGGAATCTCGATTTGTTGTAAATGGATTTTTGTGTGTGTGTCATTGGACAAGATAATAGCTCAGCAGTAGTTTGATTATATAATAGGTCTTCAGTTTATTATGCTTGTCGGATTCCTGTTAATCTCTGAACAACGTAACCAGTGACCAATGTCCAGGTATAAAATACTACAGTGAGTATCACCAGACTAATTTTATAATGATATTAATATGAAAATGATGTCTTTACAGTTTGCACCTTGTTTCCTGATCAGTATTTTATTTGCTCTGCCCTTTTTCTCCGTATTGAGGCTTTGCATATTTTTATTTTGTCTCAGATCTTTGCACAATGAACCTATATAATTATCTAGGAGTTTGTAAGATACATCTTTCTCTCAGATCAAATGTCTTCTAAACTTTTAAAAAAATGGTTATTACTTCTTACTACTCTCTTGTGAATGGAGGCTAATGACAGCTCTGTTTGTCTCTGCATTTGGGTAGGGGTAATGAGATCTTTGTTCAGTTCTTCTAGTTTGGGGATGAGTGAGTCATTCATATGCACAAGGCTCAGCCTATTAGAAACCCTTGGCAGGACCATTAATTCCATCTAGATCTCCCACTTTCCATTTCAGTGCTTATTTCACTGCATTAATAGTTTCTCAGGTGTTTCAGATCATAAACTTCTTTCAGATCAATGTAATTATTTTGCCCAGGTTCACATTTTTGCCATGTGTTATAGATATGTTCAGAGCTTTTATACTAACTGGAGAAGTCTCTCTGAACTTTATTCACCCAGTGGGCCAACAAAATAATACTGGATTTTCCCGGACAAAACCCTGCTGGTGTTTTCAGCTCTAGTTCTATCGCACAAATTCTCATCAGTTACAAGGCTATTTTCTTTAAAAGATTCCTGATTTGTTATTTACATAGCAGATCTCATTCTATTACATAACTTTAATCTACCAGAATCTTTTGGTTCTGAGAAACTTGCAAAACTGCTCTAGGTTTCAGGCAATCTTTGCAGTCCCTAGATCATAATGTACATTGCCATTTTTTTTTTTTTTTTTTTGGCAAGGAGGCTTATGATGATATCTGAGCACCAAAAGTGACCTTGAAAGGCCAATTAGTCTATCATCTTATGAAAGTGTATGAAAGTTGATCCAGGTGAGGGGTATTGACTAGTGTTAAATTTGTTAAGTGAACGGTGGGGGAACTAGAAATTCACAGTGGACCAAACAACACTACAGAAACAATTTCCTAGATGAAACAGGGAAGACATACCTGTATGTATACTGGGTGAGTGGGTCAGACTTCATTATCCAGACCCTGTGGCCCATCTTAGTATTATGGTGCTTATGTTTGTTCAGTCATCTGATGTGATGTAAGGTAAGGTTCAAAGCACCATCTGTGATGTATTTTAGCCAAAAATATTTAGCTTGACTCCATTGAGCACTTAAATGTTTTAGATTAGTTTATAGGTAATATTGGAGATAAAAATTTATAAATAATACCATGAGGAAGGGGCCAGACCTGGCCTGGCCTTGTCAATAAGTCAGTGCCATAAAAATAGGGACTGTGTTAGATTCAAAGAGACTTAAGGAATAAACAATTAGATACGATGCCTGGTCCTGGATTGGATACTGTCTTGGAAAAACTAGCTGTATAGGAAATTTTTGGGGTTAGGGAAATTTGGAAATAGCCTGGGTGTTATATGAAATGAAATTTATTAAAATGGAGAGATGAAGAATATTTTTTAAACATCTGGTGACCAAAAAGAAGTACATGTAAATACATACATAGAAAAAGATCTGGAAGTATGTACTCAGGGTTAGTGGTACTCTGTGGGTGAGCGAATTTGGGGTTTTTATTTATTCTAGTTTAATTTCCTTCAATGCACATGTCCTGTTTCTTTGTTAATAAAAGCCTGTTATTTTTTTTAAGTCCTCACTAACCCATCCTATACAGATGAGTTATTTTAATATATTTCACTAGTTTTTTTTCTTGATAAGGATTTTGTGATGTTTGGGACACATCTTTGAACCATGTCTTTAGATTCTATGTGCATCTCTCTCTGTTTTAAAAATTTAATATTCTATTGTGAAAAATTTAAATACATGCAAAGGAGATAGAATAATAATATAATGATTTTCCATGTACCCATCATCCAGCTACAGTAGTTATCAGTTATGTCTAGTGTATTTCATGTCTATCCACCATTCCTCTCCACCCACTATTTTGGAGCACATCTCACTTGTCCTATCTTTTCATCCATAAAGAGTTCATCATTTATATCTATAAGTTAACAACACTTTAAAAAATTTACAATACCAGTATCATAACAAACAAACAATAAATTAGTGGTATTTCCTTAATAAAATCAAATATCCAGTCATTATTTCCTTTTCCCAGTTGTCTCATTGCCATTATTTTCTCTAGATGATTCAAATCAGTACAAATAAGTTCCCTGCATTACAACTGATAGTGTCTTAAGCTTTTTCGGTTTACGGTTTTCTCCGTCCTCTCCCACCATTTTTTTTCTTGCAGTTCATTTATTGAAGAAACTGGGCTCCTTCTAGAATTCTTCACATTGTGCATCTTTCTGCATGCTGTGTTAACATTTCGGTGCCCAAGACTAGACACTGTTCTCTAGACTGCATCTGAGCAGGACTGCTATTTAAAGCTTACAGAAATCTATACAACATTAGTCAATTGTAATACTGGGAACTTTTTTATACCCAAGCATTTTCTTTTCTATTGAATTAAGGTTTTGTGCCAACTTTTTTTCTAGGAGTATTGTGTATGTGTGCGTGACCACATGTATACAACGAGTTGCTCACACAAATGCTGCCTGAAAAATCACACATGCAGGTTGTAGAAGTTGAGTCTGGAGAGTGTTAAGAGGGCACCTGAGAGGGCACTCACAGAAAGCTATCAAGGGCAGATGAAGTGGCCTTGACTTAGTCAGCAATTTGTCTCCTCTCAATATTTAGAAATAGATTTGTGTCAATATATAACCTCAGAACATTCATGAATCACCTATGTGGATGGTTCTGTTCATAACATGTATTTATTCCAAACTCAAGTTGTTAATAAGAAGTACTAAAAGAAATTTGGATGTGGAATGCTTTTCATTATTGTACAGTGCGGAACCACATGTATAAATGTAGTACCACATAAATCCATGTTCCATTTCACAAGCCATTGTCCCCCACTATGTGTAATAGTATTTTCCTAGGAACGTGTGTCTAAGTTAAATAGTTTTAAATGATGTCGTGCTTTAATTGCTCTAAAAAATTAAATCTTACAAACATATTTACTAGTCAGTTACTAGTATCTGGAATGTGTTTGTAAAATCCATAAATTGAAAGGAAGAGTTGATTTCCATCCTGAAATCCTTTCAGTTTAAGATGCTTACAGCCTTGATTATTTCAACTGGGTGAAACTACTATTGAAATAGGATACATGGGGTAGATTTTAGAGATCAGTTACACAAATGTTTAGGTAGCTGCTTGCCAGCTTTCCTTTTCAATGATTACTGAAAAGTTTACTCTGAAAGAACACTCTGGTATAGTGTGATTCTCTTAAAATAATATTTAATATCGTCAGACAGCTTGGTCTATAAATTGCTTTTTATTGCTGTACCTATGTATTTCTTTGTTTTACCGGGAAGTCTCCTAAGGTCAGAATTGCCACTGCCTACTTACTGATTTGTCTCTAATGATTGCAGGTTGAAGATGACAGCGATGCGGAGACCCACGGAGAAGAGAATAATGAACAGGGAAATTATTCTAAAAGAAAGATTGTCTCTAACTGGGATCGATATCAAGATATTGAAAAAGAGGTCAATAATGAAAGTGGAGAGTCGCAGAGGGGAACAGATTTCAGCGTCCTCCTTAGCTCTGCAGGTAAGAATTCCAGTTGCATGCGAACTGCTTGGTGCTCTAAAAGTTGCACGGACTTTTTATTTATATTTTTAAATTCCACTGTTATAACTAGCAATTTATCCTTTGTTCTTTGGATTTTAAATTCAAGTAAAGGACAGTGTTTCTAATGGCTTGTAAGGAAAAAAAAAAAGATGTTTCTTTAAGTGGAAGTAAGGGTTTCCATGTACTGATGTGGAATGACTAAAGTCTTTGCAATAGATAAAAGGCTTTCTCTAAGTGGAAAAAGCTGAGCCATGCTGCTGTAAATTTGATAGTCTGAGAAACATAAATGTTTTCTTTGATATTAGAAGAAACACTACTTATATTTATAGGAAGCATTATAAAGTTTCTAGAATATTTGTTCTGTTTTTTCTCCCTTTTCTTAAGTAGCCAGGCATATGCATAGCAGTGGATATGCACATATCGGAGCCATATGCACTTGAACACCAAAATTCTTTTCGCTTTTGCTTTTGCTTTTGCATAGTCTTCTCTGTCAATACAGTGAAAAACCCAGTCTTTCCATGGTCAGCTGTAATCTAAGATTGATTGCACCTTGAGTGATGTGATGCTGAAGAGCAGGGTGTATAGATGGATGCAGGGTACCTGCTAGGGTGTGGGTAAGAATTTAAAGAATAAGTGGAAGATAGATTGGCGATTTCCAGGGGTTGTTGGAGATGGGAGAATGGGAGGTGGATGTGGTTATAAAGGGGCAGCATGACAGATCCGTGGGATGCTGATACTATTTAGTATCTTGACTGTGGTGGTAGATACACAAACCTTCACAGGTGATAAAATTGTGTAGAACTTAATATAGAACATGTGCACAAATGAATATGAATACATCTGAATAAGATTGGCAGATTTATCAGTTTCAGTATCATCCTCCTGGCTGTGATATGATATTATGGTTTTGCAAAATGTTATTGGGGGTAACTGGGCAGTGTGTAGAAGAGATCGCTCTGTATTATTTCTTTACAACTGTGTGTGGATCTGCAGCCACCTCAATAAATAATTATTGCTAGGTGAAAAACATATAAAGGATGCAGATGTGAGAAGCAAACAAGTAAAACAAAAATAATACTTTGGGACTGGAATTTTCTCATCCTCGTGACTTTGATGTTACTGTCTAATTCTGCCCTTCTTCTTTATCTGCCTGTATTTTTGAATGCCTGCACCAGACTAAGAACAATGAAGTGATGCATTCTCTTTTAACTTAATAGAATATGCTTTTCTGAGCAGGAAAGAAGTAGAGAGATCATAAAATTGAGTCAGAAGCACAAGATCCAGTTTCGTGTCATTACCGTAGATGATTCAAGTAGTATAACTTCTTTGGGTTCGTGGATGGCTCTCAACTCTGACTGTTCAAGGACTGGTAACACTAAATAATTTTTCCAGTCAAATGAGTGCTTCCCTCTTGGTACCTGTATTTTGGACAGTTATGGGTTTATAAGCACTTTTCTTCAAAATGGGAGAAGAGGAACGAAGGTAAAATATGGGCTGGTTAGTTTTAATTCTCATCAGCTGTTCTGCCCAAAGATCTAGGGGGACAAAATTGAAGTAGTCCAGTGAAATTAACCTGTGGACTAAAGTAGATTGAATTCAATCAATTGTATATTCAGTTACCAGTATCTGCCCAAAAGAGATACTTTATAAATGTTGGAAGGCAGTTAAAAATTCTAGTCTAACTTAGCAGGCCTGTCCTCTGGATTATGATTTTGGTTATTTATTTTAACATTTTATTTATAATTGAAAACCTGGCATGGTTTGGGTGTCTCATGTGTTTTTCTTGTAGTCTGTCTTTGCTTACTGATTTCTTCTGAAGAGGCTTGTTTATCTGTGATTGGTTTTTTTTGGTGATTGCATCTGTCCTGTCTTTTGATATGTACCTACATTTCTTTCCCAGTCGGTTGCTGATTTATCAGTTTCTTCTCATGATAATATAAGCCTGAGAAGAGCTGCCATGCTTTCTTCATACTTAGTGCCATCGTGCTATATTGGTTTGCTTTCGAGAGGTAAACTTCATTCTCTGAAAATAAAAATTCTAGAGTACGTTGTGTTCTTTAGGTAAGCTGTACATACTCCTTGGAACGATTCTGCTTCCTAGTATACTATCCCTGTTTGTATAAATAAATATACAACTGAGAACAAATATTGCTGATTCCTTAGGTGTGCACTCGTAAAGTTTTCTAGATACTGCCAAATTGCTGTCCACAGTAAAGGTGAGCGAGAGTTCCTAGTGCTCGGCATCATTGCCAATTCGTAGTACTGTTGGACTTTTAGATTGTGACCAGTTGATTGAATGGTGTCTAGTGTAGCTAATTCAACAGATATTTAAGCGCCCACTGTTCCAGGTATTGGCTTAGAGGCTGGGCATAGAGTGGTGAATAGAACAGACATAAACACCTGCCTCACAGAGTTGACTTTCTAAAGGGTAGAGACAAACAAGAGTATACAAAATGTTAAATGCCATACTTGCTTAGGATAGAAAGGAAGGGCTGTTACCATTTTAGAAGTAGCCAGGGGTCTTATTGAGAAGATAACATTTGACCAAAGATCTGAGGAGGGTGAGGGAGCAAGTGAGGATGTCTGGGAAAAGTGTCCCAGGCAAAGGGCATAGCAAGCTCGAAGGCTGTGAGATGGGAGGACAGGGAATCAGAAGGAAGGCCAGTGTGCAGAAGCAAAGCAGGCAGTGAATTTGGAAAGGCAGCCAGATCGCGTAGTATCGTAGACCGTTGTAAAGATGTTTGCCTTTACTCTGAGTGAGATGAAAAAACCATTGGGGGGCTTTGAAGAGAAGAGTGATACAGCTAAGTCCTGTGTTACCAGGATCACTCTGCTGTGTTGGACGGAACTGAAGACTGGCAAGAGGGGAGCAGGTAGACTAGTTAGGAAGCCACTTGTACTACTAACAGCATGTAGACTAGTTAGGAAACCACTAATAATCATCCAGGCGAGCAATGGTGGTAGGTTCTGGGTCCAGAGGAGAGCCGTGGAGGTGATGAAAAGTGGTTGGGCTCCGGATCTATGTAGACGGAAGAGCAGAGAGCACTTGCACATGTTGGGTATGAGATAAAAAGATACGTAAGGATGACACTAAGTTTTTGGTGTGAACAGTGAGAAGAAGGGAGTTGCCGTGAACTGAGGTGTGTAAGTTACAGGAGTTAGTCAGTGTTGCATGTATTAAAATTGAGATGTCACTTAGATGCCTGTTGCTGTCAGAATTCCTTAAGAAACGACTGGTACACTCAATATAATTGGACATTTTGACAAAGGAACCATTTACAAAGGTATGTGTGGAGTACAGTGAAAGCACTGAGGTAGTGCCGTGTCAGGAGGGCGAGTAGCAGCATGCATGTCACCACCCTAGTTACTAGAAATTTGAAGAGGAACATACAGAGTTTGCCTTGGGAGAATGAATCACCTTTGTTGAGGGCACTCACCAGTGAAGATGATCTTAAACTGAGAGAGTCAGAGGAATACATATTCTTTTCCTGTCTCTGCCAGGGCTTCCGTAAGCCTAACCCGCTGGAAGCCAGAAGACAAGGGAAGCTGTAGTCTGTACTGGTCAAGCTTCTAGGGCAGAACTGGATGGAGAAGGGTGGAGGATAAGTCTGCATTGGCACGTGGAAGAGACCCAGCACAACATCTAATAGGAGACGTGGAGCAGCCTGCCTGATAGAGGAATGCAGGGTTCGGGATACAGGCATGGGCTGGCAATAATACATTTGGGTGATGCCAGCCTTTAGATGATATTTGAAGTCACAAGAATGGATGAGATGACCAGGGCAGTTACTACCTAGAGAAGTGCTGACTTCTGGGCACCACAGTGTCTAGAGTTTAGGGCAAGAGAAGAAACCAGCAAAGGAGACTGAGCATGAGTGGTAGAAGGAATAACGAGGAGAGTGCAGTGTGTTTACGTGCTTTGAGGCAGAAGGAGAGATCTGTATCACATGCAGTTGAGGACAAGGAAGAATTGACTGTTGAACATCAGGAATGTTATTGGTGATCTTCACAGGTGCAGTTTTATTGGACTGGTGGGCTAAATTTTTTCTTGAATTTAAAAAGAATGTGGGAGGAGACCTTTGAGACAGCAGACATACATGACTTAATTTTAAGGAGTTTTGTTGTTATAAAGGAAAGGAGAATAGTGGGCTGGTGGGAGAAGTGGGTCAAGACTTTTTAATTTTTTCTTTTTTTGGCATTTCTTTTATGGAGACAGCGTCTTGTTATGTTTCCTAGGCTGGTCTCGAATTCCTGGGCTCAAGCAATCCTCCTGCCTTGGCCTCCCAAAGTCCTGGGATTACAGATGGGAACCACTGTGGTTGACCAGTCAAGACATTTTTTAAAGATGGCAGAAATAACTACATGTTTACTTGTTGATAGATCCAGAAAAGAGGGCAAAATTAATGTGGGGAAAAGTGAGAATTCCTGGATCTATATTCTTTAGTAGATATGAGGTTGATAGGATCTGTTGTGCAGGTGGAGAGATTGCCCATTGCTGGGGCTTGGGCAGTTTTCCAACTGTAGTTGGAGGAAAAGTAGAATATATGGGCATAGATATGGGTAGATGGGTAGGTGTCATGGGGACTTGAGGAAGCATTCTTTTAAGAAAACCAAGGACAAGTGTTGCGGAGGAGCTATTGGAAGTGGAAGGAGAGAGTAGAAGGTAAGAAATAGTTGCCAAAAAAAAAAAAAAAAAAGTGCTCGCCTCGGCAGGACATATACTAAAATTGGAATGATACAGAGAAGATTAGCATGGCCCCTGCGCAAGGATGACACGCAAATTCGTGAAGCGTTCCATAATTAAAAAAAAAAAAAAAAAGAAATAGTTGTCGAGGAAGTGGGAAAATACAGTTTCCTATTTTCTCATTAGGAAAATATGGTATAGATGTTGGGCGACAATAGGGGTATTCGTAAATTTAAGGTGAGAACAGATATACTTTTCCCTGACTCATATTCTGCCGTATGGGTGCAGGCCCAGAAAGCCGGGACGGAAGGGTAGGACATAATCATGATTATAATTTAGTAGAGCAAATGCAATGAAATGAGGTAGGGAAAAGGAGGTGATTAGAATGATTGACATAAATTTAAATGGGATAAGGAGATAGGGAAAGGTATGAGAGAAGATGAGGGGCAGTAAAAAGATCGTGGGATCACAGGATGACAGATTCTTCTGGGCAGACGGATTATTGACCTTCTTGAGAAAGTGTGAGTTGGAGAGGTGGGAAGTGGTGGCCGTAGATGAGAATGTTTGACGCTGAGGTTTGGTAGGGCAGGGCGTTGCGGATGATGGTAATGATACGGTCTTGTATAAAAGCATGGGCATGCCTGCTCTGAGATGGTGTGGAGACCTCGTTGTTAGAGGTTTCACTTTACCTTTCCTTAGTTATTACTGTGGTCAAACATCTTTGTATTGGTGGTGTTCGCTTTCCTTGTGAACTGCTTGCTCACATTCTTTAACCATTGGGCTATTTTGTTTCTTATTGATTTGTGGATTAAAAAAAATGTAGTCTTTATACTTATCTTTGGATATTTGTGTTTGCAGATATCTCGTGATAAAAGATTCACTTCTATAGTGGTGTCTTTCAGTGCATTGTTTTAAATTTCAGTTGAATTTATCAATTTTCTATCTTACTGTTTATGCTGTTTTATGCCTTGAGAACTCCATCTTTCCCCCCGGGTTAAAGATGTTCTCTTCTTTATTTTCTTCTAACAGTTCTAATTTTGCTTCTTTTCCTGAAGAGTGTCACATTTTACTGTTTGCTACAGTCTTTTGCAGCCATTTTCGATTGGTGGAGTGAGGTGGCATAATTTACCTTGTACTTCAGTCTCCTCAATAGTATGTATCCTTTTGGTTTTCATTTTCTATTTTTCTTTATGAGTATGTAATTTCTGTATTACATACCAAAGTAGTGAAATTAGGAGCAATTTATCAACCTTGCAAAGTTTGATTTTTAATATTGAACATTTAAATTTGGCCTGTGATGTGACAGTTTTCTTTCGACAATGTGGTTTAGTGTAAGGAGCACAGGCCACCAAGTCAAATAAAAGTTGACTTGAGTCTACTACCGTGACTCTATTTTTGGGTACTACTATTTCTCCACATGGGAAGGACAAGAATAGAAGTAACTGCCTGATTTGATGATGCCACCATCTTATCTCAAGTTTACCACTGATTTTAGTTCTGCTTAATATGTGAACATGGTACCTAGTTTTAGTATTTAATTTTTTTGCTTATAGAACCTTAGTTATCTCTATTCAGTAAAGTCATCGTCTAATATTTTTCCTCGAATGTTAGACATAAATAGCAATGGTTGCCAACATTATTTATATTTTTCTGAGAAATTAAAAGTTCTTGGGTATAATATCATTGATTGTTGAGTCGTTTATTGAATGCTAGTGTTTTTCTGAGTCTCTAAGCATTAAAAAGTCAGTGGTCTTAGGTTAAGTAATAAAAATAAATTTTTCCGTCTTTCCCTTACTTGTGGTTGTTGCCATGTATAATTGTTCATCTGTTTTTCGCTTCCATCTCAGTGTTTGTTTGCCATGTGCCCTGAAGGATGGCCATTGCCATCACGGTGAGATGTCATCCAGATTTGGCATCTCAGACAAAGGCTCTATGCTTTGGACTGTTCCTTTGTTGTTCTTGTTGTTGTATTCATCTTTTTTTTAAAAAAATAACTGCAACTTTTATTCTGGATTCAGGAAGTGCCTGTTCAGATTTGTTACCTGGGGTATATTGCATGATGCTGATGCAGAGGTTTGGGATACGATGGATCCTGTCACCCAGGTACTGAGCATAATACTTAAGAGTTTTTGAACCCTTGCCCGCTTGCTCTTCCCTCCCTGGTAGTCCTTACTGTTTACTATTGCCATCTTTATGTTCATAGTACACAGTGTTTAGCTCCCTCTTATAAGTGAGAACATGCAGTCTTTGGTTTTCTGTTCCTGTATTAGTTTGCGTAGGATAATGGCCTCTAGCAACATCCATCTTGCTGCAAAGGACATGATTTCATTCTTTTTTATAGCCACATAGTATTCTAAGATGTGTGTGTACCACATTTTCTGTATCCAGTCCACTATTGATGGGCATCTAGGTTGATTCCATGTCTTTGCTATTGCGAAAAATGCTGGCGATGAACATACAACTACATATGTCTTTTTGGTAGAAAGATTTCTTTTCTTTTGGATATATACCCAGTAATGGGATTGTTAGGTCGAATGGTAGTTCTGAGTTCTTGGAGAAATCTCCAAACAGCTTTCTACAGTGGCTGAACTCATTTCACCAACAGTGTGTAAGCATTCCGTTTGCTCTACAGCGTCATCAGTATCTGTTTTTCTTTTTTTTTTTTTTTTTGACATTTTAATAATAGTCATTTTGAGTGGTGTGACATGATAACTCATTGTGGTTTTGATTTGCATTCCTCTGATGATTAGTGATACTGAGCATGTTTTCATCTGTTAGTTGGCAAGTTGTGTGTCATCTTTTGAAGTGTTTCTTCATGTCTTTTGCCGATTTTAAAATGTTTAACTTGTTCGGTTAAGTTCCTTATAGATGATTAGACCTTTGTGAGATACATAGTTTGAAAATATTTTCTCTCATTCTATAGGTTGTCGGTTTACACTGTTGATAGTATTTTTTTGGTTTTTGTTTTACTTTTTTGCTGAGCAGAAACTCTTTTGTTTAATTAGGTCCTACTTGTCAATTTTTGTTTTGTTGCAATGCTTTTGAGGACTTAAGTACTGTTCTTTATACAGTTTTCCCTTGGTATCCAAGACAGATGGTTTCAGGACCCCTCTGGATACCAAAATCTAGGACTGCTCAAGCCTCTCATATAAAATGGCACAGTATTTGCATATAACCCATGAAAAACGTATAGACATCTTACCTTATATACTTTAAATTAGTTTTAAATCACTTATAATATCTAATACAATGTAAGTGCTACGTAGAGTTATCCTGTATTATTTTTTATTTGTATTTTTCTCGTATTGTTTATTTTAAAAAATTTCTTTATTCATTTATTTTTAGAGAGACAGGGTCGTTCTCTGTCACCCAGGCTGGAGTGCAGTGACATGATCATAGCTCACTGTAGCCTCAGTCTCCTGGGCTCAAGCGATCCTCCTGCCCCAGCCCCCTGAGTAGGTGGGACTATGGATGTCTTGCCACCCACGCCTGGCTGATTTCTTCATTTTTTTGTGGATACAGGATCTTGCTATGTTGCCTAGGCTGGTCTTGAACTCCTGGCCTCAAGTGATCCTCCCTCTTTGGCCTTCCAAAGTGCTGAGATTACAGGTGCGAGCCACTGTGCCTGGCCAGTATTGTTTTTGTTTTTTAAAAATATTTTGATCTGTGGTTGGTTAAATACAATATGGAGGATTTAATATGGAAAGTTGCCTGTATGTTATATTTTCTTCCCAAATTAGCTGGACCTCTGGTCCAATTCTCAAATGCTATTTTGCAATAGACCTTTTTCTAAGAGTACACCTAGCTTAACATATATTCTCTAGTAGATTTCCATTGTAACAGTGAAGTTTTGAAGACTGGTAATTAAAAAGTGAATTTCTGTTTTATACACAGTGTATGTATATGCTGATATTCACTTTGGAAGATAGTTTGCCATTTTCCAATACAATTGAAGATCTAGCACTTTCACCCTTAAAGGATACTCTAGAGCAGAGGTCCCCAACCTTTTTGGCACCAGGGACCGTTTTTGTGGAAGACTATTTTTCCACAGACTGGGGTGGGGATGATGGTTTCAGGATGATTCAAGCACATTGCATTTATTGTGTACTTTATTTCTATTATTATTACATTGTGATATATATATAGTGAAATAATTTACAACTCACCATAATGTAGAATCAGTGGGAGTCCTAAGCTTGTTTTCTTGCAACTGGACAGTCTCATCTGGCAGTGATGGCAGACAGTGACAAATCATCAGTCGTTAGATTCTCCTAAGGAGCACGCAGCCTGGATCCCTCGCATGTGCGGATCACAATAGGGTTTGGCACCTATGAGAATCTAATGCTCCTGCTGGTCTGCCAGGAGGCGGAGCTCAGGCGGTGATACAAGCAGTGGGGGGTGGCTGTAAACAGAGAAGAATCTTTGTTCACTTGCCTCCTGCTAAGCAGCCCGGTTCCCAACAGGTCACAGACTGGTACTGGTCCATGGTCTGGGGGTTGGGGACCCCTGCTCTAGAGAAACTCTAGCACGTGTATGCACACATGTTCACAGCTGTATGTTCAGAAGGGCCTCAGATGGAAGCGACACTATTCATTAATAGTGGAATGAATGCTTAAATAAATGGATGAATCTTTTCAACATAGCATGAAGTCAAAGAAACATGCCCCCAGAATTCTTTAGTTTGAATCGATTTATATAAAGTTCAAACACAGGAAAAAAAAAGCCCTGTTATTTAGGGATGCATATTTAAATGCTAAAATGACAATCAAGGAAATGATTATTACAGATATCAGGACCGTGATCACCTGTAGTGGGGAGATGAGGTGTAATGATTGAGGAGGGCCAGATAGCTGGTGTGGCATTGGCAGTATTCTGTTTCCTGACCCAGATGACGGTTATTTATGTTGGTTTAATAATTGTTCTTTAAGTTCATATGTATTGTCATTTTTTTTTTTTAATTTTACAGATCTCTTTATAAAATGAATACAAATCTTTAAAAGTAGGTTTCTAATGGTAAAATTTCTGTTACCACCATAGAGGTGGGAACGATTTTTACAGAGGCGGCTCTTTCCAGCCTGCTTCATTTGGGCTGCACAGGCACTGCCTGCTTTGTTTGCTTCTGGCCATGGACAGTGACACCCTCATTTTTATTGGTGGTGGACATGGGAAGGGGGACGATTGTTCACAGTCATACTTTTTTTTCTAGAATTGGGAGTCTTGAGGTGTCTTTGTAGAACTCTTTCTGTAAGAGTCTGCAAGTGTCTTTGGCTTCTCTTTTTGAATAGTATTCTTGCAGTTCTAAGTTATGTTTCAAGAGCATTGAAAATGGCACCCTACTCTTACCTTCAAACATAAAAAGTAAGAGCTATAAGAAATTTCTTCTGCCCTTCACTTTTATCCCCCAAAAGTGGAATCATTGAATTCATGCCATATGCATTGTCTGTTCCTTTCAAGATGGCACAGATAGTCAGAGTTAGAAAAATGTTTACAGTATGAGCAGAACGCACTGGATCAATATGAAAGATAAACATGGGGAAAATATTACGTGCAAGTCCATAAGTACTATTTTTAGAGGTACACAGAAAAACGAAATAACTAGACCGCAATTTGGTCAGTGTAGTTGCTGTCTGTGCATATTTTCGCTTAAAGCTATTATATATTTTCCTCAGTGTAATTTTATGAAAAGCTATATTGGGTGGGAAATTTTCATGGTAATGACATTAGAATTTCTTCCCTCCTTTGTATCCTTGTGCCAACTATTAGATTGAAGGGAAAAGAAAGGATATTTTTCTAGCAGCCTGTTCTTTTAAACTAAACCTTGAACCTTTTCTTTCCATGAGGCAACAGGACAGTTTTATTTGCCCTCATTGATTCAGTGTATTTTTTCCCTCTTCTTGTATGGTATATAGTTGGTACTAATATAGTCTCATATTACAAAGGCAATATAGAAGATGATTCTTCCTTTGATATTTAAAACATCTGAAATAACACAAACAGAACTATACATTAAAAAAAATTTTCATGGCTGGGCGTGGTGGCTCACACCTGTAATCCCAGCACTTTGGGAGGCCGAGGTGGGCAGAACACCTGAGGTTGGGAGTTCAAGACCAGCCTGACCAACATGGAGAAACCCCATCTCTACTAAAAATACAAAGTTAACTGAGCATGGTGGTACATGCCTGTAATCCCAACTGCTCAGGAGGCTGAGGCAGGAGAATCGCTTGAATCCAGGAGGCAGAGGGTGCAGTCAGCCGAGATTGCGCCATTGAACTCCAGCCTGGACAACAAGAGTGAAACTCTAAGAAAAAAAATTTTTTTTTTTTCATTTGTTCTGGCTGACAGGGCTAAAAAATTTTTCAATTAGATAACGAAAAAGAAAAAAGGAAAACTCCAATAGCAAAAAACCTTTCCTTTCCTTTCCTTATAGCTGAATATTGAAGTCGGCCTAACTTGATTTTCTTTTTAAAAACCTTCAAAAGTTAAGAGCAGAATTTGTTTGCTCAACTGCTGGTCTCCAGAGCCATTTTGTGTTTTCTGTTGTTTTGAGGCTCTTTCTTTTCACTGGTCCAGCTGCATCCTTTTCATCATCCTGAGCTTTCATTTTCCTGCCCTGAAGTTGTACTTTTCCTTTAGCAGATCCAGCCTAGGCAGCTTTATTTCCCTTTTCTTTTCCTTTTGATCAAAAGGTTTCTACAACCTTTTGATTCTCATTTGTTTAGGGAATCTTGGTGATTTTGCGTGAGTTTTTTTCAGTGTTTCTTTTTCTGCCTTTCTATCTAGTACTTTCCACGTCTCTTCCTTGTCTCTTAGTCGTAGGTAACAATTACTGGCTGCTTCTGCTTTATTTAGTGTTTTTTAGCTTTTTTCTTAAATAGAATTATTCCCTCTTTTGCTCCACTGATAAAGTCTATCCATTTTATTCCCCCCATGATTTGAGAAAAGGTTATGCGGATGCTTTCTACGGATCAGATCATCTACGTCACCCCAAAATCTCAGCAAACATCCAATCTAGACATTTCATTTCAACATCCTCAGCACTTTTTTTTTTTTTTAAGTTTATTTTTGTGGATTCATAGTAGGTATGTATATATACTGGGTACATGAGATATTCTGGTACAGGTATGCAATGCACAATAATCACATCATGGAAAACTGGGTGTCCATCCTCTCAAGCATTTATCCTTTGCAATTCTTCCATTTATCTTCTTCCTCTTGCTCAGCTCTGAATTTAGTTTATACTTTGTTTTGCTTGCCTTCTTCATTCTTTTTTTGCAATGTAATCCTCCTTGAAAAGTATTAGAAGGTCTGTATTTTTATACCTGGGTTCAGGGCTGAGGTCTTTATAAACTTTTTATTGGATTTAATACTATCAAACACTGCAAATGTTGATTGCTTAAATGCTTTGTGTAATGTTTTTCTCATTTGAATATTTAGTGCTTGACCTTTATCTTCTAATCTTGAGAAGATTCGGCATAAAAGAATTATGTCCCCGAGGGTTGCATCCATTGGGAAACCTTTCATATAAATGGATCTGGTTTTACATCATGTTTTTCAGCTCATCCGTTGCCAGAGGGACATTTTGTACTAATCAGAGGGAGGTTTGTTTGGAAATCTTCTGATTTTAGTTTTATCTGTGTTTTCATTAGTTCTGCCTTTGATTTGTTCAGTGCTTCTATTTATTAAAATCTGTTAGGTAATTTAACCGGTTGAATTTTGTTATTTCCAGAGGTATCCAGCTTTCATCCAATTTAGTCTGTTCCTTTTCAAAATTTGTCTCATGGCAAATTAAAGTCATGAAAATAATACTTGATTTGATGGTGGTAGGTTTCAGTCCCCAGAGCGGCCGTTGTTGGCACTATCATCATTTTTGGGTGCTGTGGTTATCTTTCTGGTCCCAGGCCCCCAGAGCTGAGCCATAGGATCACTAGCAGTGACTCCAGTCTCGAGGTCACATTAAGGACTGAATGTTTATTTTTATTATTAGATAATATAAACTAGTTGTACGGGACATAGCTTAATGAGAGAACATGAGTGAATCTTTTTTGAGTTTTATTTGTATTCCAGGTACTCTTCTGGTTATCAAATGACTTGTATTCCAGTTATTCTTCAGTTAGATAACTGGCTGCGTCATCAAATCATCTGGATACTACATTCTTTTCTTTCTTTTTTGAGACAGGATTTCACTGCGTCACCCACGTTGGAGGGCAGTGGCGTGATCTTGGCTCACTGCAACATTCGCCCCCTGGGTTCAAACAATTCCCCTGCCTCAGCCTCTTGAGTAGCTGGGACTCAGGCATGCACCATAACGCCCAGCTAATTTTTGTATTTTTAGTAGAGACGAGGTTTCACCATGTTGGCCAGGCATGTTTCAACTCCTGACCTCAAGTGATCCTCCTGCTTCGGCCTCCCAAAGCGCTGGAGTTAGAAGTGAGCCACTGCCCCTGGCCTCATCTGAGTACTACATTCTAATAGCATCTGGTGTATCCCTCTCAACTGGTATTGTCTCTTCTTTGTGTGATTATCTTGTAGAACCATACCCCTCTTTAAAAAAATTAAGATTATTTTAGGTGGACTTTAGGAAGGAGAGCAAATAAATCCTCCTGATCAATGTCATATTTAATTAGAAGTTGATATATTCTCTTTACTTGCTCTAGAAAGATAATAAAAGGATATTTTTCCTTAAAATCGGTGTAGAACCTCTTCTAAAATAAAAAAACAGGAAACATGAATTCAGAGACTATGAAAAGGGACAGCTGTAGCGTTAGTTTTGTGGTAGGAAAGGCATGTTTTCAGTAGCGTACCTGACGTGTAGTGTACGTCTTTAGGTAGTAGAACGGAAAGAACACTTGGTGGGTATCAGGGGATCTTAGTTTTGGTTGTCTTGAAACCTTTTTTTTTTTTTTTTTTTAACTTAAAAGAAACTGTTAGAAATAATACCTGCCTTGCTTTAATCTAGGGGTAGTTGTGAAGATCATGTGGAATTATTTTAAAAATTGTAAAGTTCTGTACAAAAGCGAAGAATTATTTTTTAGACAAAGAGAAACAAACTGTTGGATTAGAGTATACTGTGGGTCACATTTGAAATTAGGTCATTAATATGGGGCTGTCATTAAAATATCCAAACGTGGTACTGACATATATATGTAATTAGAAAAATAAGAGCAATGACCATTAACTCGCTGTCCGTTTTATTTAGCTTGCGTGTGTGTGTGTGTGTGTGTGTGTGATTTGTTGAACTATTTTAACTTCTGCAACTATAGAGGTGATACAGGGAACTTGAAAGATGATTAAAAATAAGTAAAACAGGATCTATAATGAAAGGTTTTGGATGCTAAGCAAAAGAAGTCTGAGAATGTTTTAATACTTTGTGTTTTACAAGCTATAAAGACAAAGGAAAAAAAATCACACGTGCTTAAACTAAAATGCAGGGGATTTAGATTAGCCATTTGTGCTGTGAGTGTTAACTGGGCATCTAAGGGAGAGTTGGGAAATCATCTTCACTGAAGATCTTTCAAAACAGATTTCGTTTATTTGATGGAAATGGGTTCAACAATGTCCTTCTTGCTGCATGGGATAGAGCAAGGTTATTTATTAAAGTGTTTTTTCAGCCCTGCAGTTCTGTTCTCTTGGCTTTTAATTTTGAGACAGTTTTATAGTGTCTTACCTTTGTGTTAAGTGAGCACACCCAGTGTTCTCAGAAGGGTTAGGCTTAATAAATAGGCAAGGAGTATGTGTGTGGCCACTAGTGACCCTGCAACAGCAGGTGATGTTAAGCTAACAGTCTGATGGTGGTCATCAGTGCTGTCATTTCCTGAAACATACCAGGTGCAAGCTCTGTGCGAGATGTGTTACATGGGCACTTTCTCTATTTCATTAAATCCTAACTTTAACCTAATAGGGTAGATTTCATTATCTCTCTTCTGTACATGTTGAAACTAAGCCTTAGAAATAAAGTTCATCAATTTGTACAAAATTCACATATCTCTTAGGTAACAGAATCAGGATTCAAACTTAAGTATGCCTGGCTTCAAAGTTGGTATTTTTTGCACTTGATACTATTCATTAAAATCGATGTATATTGTTACCTGAAAGTAAAAAAAAAAAAAAACAAAAAACAAAACAAAACAAAAAACACTACGTATATATCACTGTCTAAGATACACAGTTTTTGTTTCTGCAAAAAAAGATATGTTGTTTACACTTGGTCTGCAGCTTCAGAGAGGGTTTGTGGTTGGTTAAGAAGCTGTCTTTAGATTGGAGGCAGACACCTGGACAGAAGCCCCAAGGCTTGGGAGCGGCAGCCGGGCCTCAGGGCACTGCACTGCCAGGCTCCCGGTAGTGTTGGAGGGTGAGTCTTTTGACTTACGGAGGTTGGTCAGGTGGTTTTCCTTCTTGATGCATTTCACCTCCTTGTGTAGAAAGTCACAGAGAATGCGGGTCCGTGTGGCCATAACCCAGGACCTGCAGATCCAGCAGGACCTGGTTAGGGTATTCCCTGGGGCCAGGACAATTTTCTAGGCATCCGGGGTGTGACCCCACTCATCTTGGGGCAGTTTCTGCATGCAGCGCTGATTTCGAATCTTCTAGGGATGCTTGGCACGCTTATTCGCCAACTTGTGGCAGGAGTGGTTGATGCCTTCTGGGGCTACACTGTTGCATTTGAAACAAAAGCCCAAAGAGAGAAAGAAAGAGATAAGTGGAGGGGGGCCCACAGATACCGGTAGACCAAGCAGCTGGCAGCAGCGTTGACCTCAGTAGAATAATTCTGGTAGAGCTGGGAGCTCATGGTTGGTTGGAGACAAGGAGCTTACTACAAAATCATTGTTAGATGGTCTCAGAAGAAGGGAATGGGCAAGGAGATGGTCCCCGAGGCTGCAGCTGGAGAGGAGAGTGGAGGGTGATGAGAGGCTGGAGTAGGGGCAGACTCTGAGTCTGTGCGTTTATTCCAACACTCTGGAGGCAAGAGACTGCCTGCTGGCTGTCCATTGCTTTTCTCTTTTCTTTTCCTTGCCTTTCCCTTCCCCTTTTGTTAAAAAGCAAGCCAGCATAATAAACTAATTAGATCTTAGTTTATCAAATGAAAAAAGCTTAAAATGTACTTTTTCCAACTGAAAGGTGATATATGCAAAAGAATAAAGCACATGTAGTATCCTGCATGGTACATTCCTAGCACTGTCGTATCTGAAGTGGGATGGAAAGAATATCCTCACATGATCGGTTGTGAGAATGCTACATTCGTCTCAGAATTCTCAGTGACCTAAGAATGGAATTAATGCTAGTGAAATATGAATATATACTGTTTAATTTAGTGGCATTGAGTGGTGAGGATGTCCACATACTGCTTTTCATAATCTGTGGTGAGAACTCCTCAGGGAAAAGGAAATCTGTATTTTATCTGTTTACTTAGCACTTGAACCTGATGTAGAGCATTATGGTCGTGATCTGTTATATCCTGCATATTGCACATGAAGGGAAATACTGCTTTTAATAATAGTACTACTCGTTTTTTTAAATCACGAAGTTTTAGAAACTTTCTTTACTTCTTTCTAGCTAAGTAGATAATTAACGTGGTTTTATATTTAAAATTCTGTAGTTATAGAGTCTTCTGCCTTGTGTTTATAAAGACTTCATAAAAATTGACAGTGAAATGTGGGGTTTTAATGAATTAACTCTGAGAAACAAAACTCAACCTACTAGAATCCGAAATTTGTTATGTCATCATGAATTTCTACCTCCGTGGGGGAAATGCACCGTGAGTCGGATCTGTCAGAGAGAGATCAGGCACCTGGGCTTTCTGGCATTCTGCCGTGGAGAGAATCATGAACCTTTCAGTATTAGAGAAGAATCCTTAGAATTCTTTCACTGAACATTTCTTGAACTTCTATTATCGAACATTTCCTAGAAATTAAGAGAATGAAGCTTAAAAAGATTAAGTGACTATGTACATGGTCACAGAATTGGGAGCAGTAGTGTTTTGCTTCAAACTCAAGATTTCTAGCTTATAGGTACTTATTTACCAAACACTAAGGAATCAGGTGTATCATATACTATGCCAAGAACTGAGGGTACAGAAATGCCTACAACACACTGCCTGCCTTTCACAATATTGTTGGGAGAGCTTAACTGCAGTGGCCCGGATTGCTCCTGATGGGTGGGTCAAGAATGCGAGGCTCTGACTGTTCTTTGTCTATATTTCTCACAGTTGTGCTTCTAGCAAGCGGTCCTGAGGGATGAGGTAATACCTCCTCCAGGGTTGCTTCTACTTACTCAAGGAACTTACTTACTGAAAAGAACACTCAGCTCATGTTCCTTCCCTGTAACAAAGTCCACAGCATGTACAGGACTCTTCAAATTACCACTCTGAGACTGGGAGCATGAGGAACCAACAAAAATTAACATGAAGTTTGACTACTGCATTTGCCAGAGACACCTTTGTCTCTGGCCCAGGTGTCTCATGTCTTCTGCTAGCAACCATGAAACAGTAACAGGCTAACCTATTAGCTTACAGATAAGGTGGAATCTCAGACCCTGCATGGTTATTGGCAAATATCACGTGTGAGGTGATACAGATGTGAGGAAACCAACAAATAGAGTTCAATGTGGCAGGTACAGAGTGCTGTGGGATAACCCGGGGAAAGTACCCAGTTCAGCTGGTCAAGGTCAGGGAGGCTTTTCTGATTCCACTGCTCTGGAAGTGAAAATACTGGTTGATTGATCTGTTGAGGGTAGATCTTTTCATTCTTAGTGTATGACACAGTACATGGCACATGGGTCACGATGACTGAGATTGCTGAATGAGTGCATGAACTGTCATTTGTGGTTATTGGGTGTGATTTTCTGCACTAAAGGTCCATATGTTTGCTAGTAAAGTTTGTGTCATTTTTAAAGACTGAAGTCCTGGGACGATGTTCTTCAATGAAAAGCAACTCATATAGAAACCTACCATGAGTCTATCCTAACAGGTGAGGAAAGTGGTTGAGTTTGCAGAAAATCTTGTATGTAGATTAACGTAATACTAAATGACGTTAAGGTCCAATTACTTATTTTGTAAACTTTTCATTTTCTAATACTTTTTAGATGTTTCAGAAGAGTTACAAAAATAATGCAGTTTTCATGTACGTTCTACTCGGCTTCTCTTAATATTTTATATAACCATAGTACCTTTATCAAAACTAAGAAATTAATATTGGTATACCACAGATTTTATTTGCATTTCTCCAGTTTTTTCCACTGATGTCCTTTTTCTCCTCTAAGTCAGGATACCACATTGCACTTGTTCTTTGTATTTCCTTAGTCTCCTCTTACTCGTGACAGTTTCTCAGTCTTTTCTGAACTTGACACTTGTGAAGAGTAGACCATATTGTGGAATGTCCCTTAATTTGGGTTTTTCTGATTTTTTTTTTCATGATGAGGCTGAGATTATGGATTCTGGGAGAGAATACCCTAAGATGATGTACACTTCTTGTTGGATTATGTCAGTGGACACAAAATCTACAGGACTTACTGCTGATGATGGTAACTTTGATCACTTAGTTACCTCTCAGTTACCACTTAGAAACCTCTGTCAGGTTTCTCTCTGTAAGCTTCCTGTTTTTCCCTTTCCTTTTGTTGTTCACTAGCAGCAAGTCACTAAGTCCCACTCACACCGAAGAGGATGGGAATAAGCTTCATCCATGAAAGAAGGAATTTCTGGGCATGTGTTAAAAACATGACAGTAAATATTTTGAGGCTATGCAAAGATAGTGTTTTTCCTTAAAGGTTCAGGGGAACTAGTTTTCTGTGAATGAAGCCAAGAATTGCTTTGGACAAGAGGTCAAGTTATAATGACTAAATACTTGACCTTTTCATTTATGCTTTACTGCACAGCTATCTATATTATAAATGGTGCTATTCTTGTGTCATTGACCATTCTGTCAATTTCTTTGAAGAGTGGAAGCATTTATAGTAACTGAATGGGGTTAATTAGGGTACATTTGTAAAACGAGGTAAAATATCAATAATTGATTGTAATTTCTTCTTCATTAATCAGTTACAAAAAGCTTATTTTATTTTTTGGCATTTGTTGGTTACCAAGTAAGAAGACACACACGCGCACGCGCGCACACACACACACACACACACACACAATGGACATTTATGTATATGGTTAGCTATATCCCAAGTGATTTATATATCCATGTCTAAAATCCATTGCTCAGAAAAACCTGCCCTCATGTTGTGCTTCGTGTGCAAGAGACAGTCATTGTCCATGCAGTTAAGAGATGCAATCTTCCAAAAATTACCCCAATAGGAGTTGACGAGTAGGAAGTAGCCCTGTCTCAGTGATCCAATAGTCATCCCGGGACGTGCCAACCATTTGGCTGATCTTCCTCAGAAGCTGGGATAATTCCAAGGTAGCCTTTGCTGCTTTAGGGATATTGTCCAGGTGGGCTGGTCCAGAGAGATAGTGTGGTTAATGTGTTTTTAGGTTCGTAAGGGGAAGACTTCATGGTATTTGGATGTACTTACTGCTGTTATTGGAAATGCCATAGCCTAAACAAATTATTGTTTCCATTACTAAATTCAAAAATTTTGAGTCAGAAGTGGTAGTATTTGGTGCAGTGCTAGATAGGGGTAAACATACGTAGAATTTAAAAAAAATTTGTAAAATCTTAAAAAAGATCAAGATTTGGCAGTGGTGGGTTAATAGCAGTCAGTCGAATTTAATTTGACCGTTGGGACTGAGATTTGGCCTCTTAATCATATGTGATTGCTTTGCTCCAAAAAATATTTTAGTAATATTGTCAGAAATAATTCCATTATTTTTCCTTTTTTAATTTTTATTTTTGGCAGAGCATAGCATTTTCTAATTCTTGGGGTCATAAGTAGGGTTTGGGTTGGGATGGGAGAGGGTTTGATATGAAATTGAGAAGGCAACACTGCTGATAGGTTGACTTAATTTGTGGGGGGCAGAGGGCAGAAGAGATGTAGGTGTTAAGAAATGGGTTAAAACAACTCTCATTTAGGGCTGGGTGCGGTGGCTCACACCTGTAATCCCAGCACTTTGGGAGGCCGAGGTGGGTGGATCACTTGAGGTCAGCAGTTCAAGACCAGCCTGGCCAACATGGTGAAACCTCATCTCTATTAAAAAAAAAAAAAAAGCAGGGCATGGTGGCATGCACCTGTAGTCTCAGCTACTGGGGAAGCAGAAGGATTGCTTGAACCTGGGAGGCAGAGTTTGCAGAGAGCCCAGATCGTGCCACTGCACTACAGCCTGGGTGACAGAGAGAGACTCCATCTCAAAAACAAATAAAACTCTTACTTACAGTGTACCTTGCTAGATATTTGGCATTTTGTATACATTTTATTTAAATTCAAAATAGCCCTTCATTGTTAGTATTAGACAATTTTATAGATGAGACCAGTTAAGCTCAAGGAAGTTAGGTAACTTAAAATCACGTAACTCGTATGCGACGGAACTGCAGTGTGAATTCCTTTCAATCTGATTCCAAAACCCATGGCTATTCTTTATACCGTACTCCCACCTTCCATGGTACGCATACGGTTGGCTGTGCAGCAGTAGCCCCTTTTGGTAACTGTACAGAAAATGAGCCATTTTATTGTTTGGGAATACCTGTGTTTTCCCCCCTTCCCCCATGTTTAGTATCTGTTAAAAGAAGAAAGCTTTGGCTACTTAAACAAAAACTTGGTCATGTTGTTTAGTTTGGTGCCTTTTGATCTGGTCACGACAATGGTAGTGATACTCTTATACTTGCTACTTGTTTTATTTAAACTGAAAAATGTGGAAAAAATACATTAATACACAGGAGTGCTAACATGGAAATGAGTTTTTCTTTACTGCCAATAATTAACTCCAGCAAAAAGATAATTATGTGTTATAAGCTGTGCATGCTGACAGTGAAATGAAATTAATCTCCTTCATATTTTTTAGGAAAATTGATAAGGCATCACTGTTAATATTTTTCACATTACCTTTTAGATTTCTTAATTCAGATATTCTCTCCACAATTTTGAGAGAAAATTAAGAGGAATTGCTGCCCAAAATTGGAGGAGTCTTGGAACCAAGTTATTATTGTATATTCATATAAAAACTCAGTGTGACCTCAGGCCACAGCATTTTTTTTCAATTTGATGATCTCTATTTTCAAGTGAGAAAGTGTTTACTTGCAAAGTGTTTTTGAATCCTATCTTAATCTTTTTTTGAGTTCTGATTGGAGGCTCTAGTGATATGATTTTTAGGGTAGGCTACATTTAGCTCTATTTTTTCCATTATATTTTGAAGTCAGAATGGTATTGCAAGTTAGCAATTTTCATACTCTTGATAATAATGTTTTGCATATGGTATACATGGGATTTGGGAACTAGTTAAGGTCCTTGCCTACACTCTACTGAGAGCAAAAAGTAATTGGGGTTTCTCTTTGTACAGATAATGACAAATGGACCAAGTTGTGGGGCAGGTTTATCTTTAGATCTTGCCTCTGCCTCTGTTTTCTCTTTGCTTATATTTTAGAGACGGAGTCTTGCTCTGTCGCCAGGCTAGAGTGCAGTGGCACAATCTTGTCTCACTGCTACCTCCGCCTTATAGGTTCAAGCGATTCTCCTGCCTCAGCCTACCGAGTAGCTGGGACTACAGGCATGCGCCACCATGCCCAGCTAATTTTTGTATTTTTAGTAGACATGGGGTTTCACCATGTTGGCCAGGATGGTCTCGATCTCTTGACCTTCTGATCTGCCTGCCTCGGCCTCCCAAAGTGTTGGGATTACAGGCGTGAGCCACCGCGCCCTGCCTAGATCTTGCCTGTCTTTTCTACGTGTCATTCCCTTTTCTTTCCTATGTGGGTGCCCGACTACCTATTGTAATTCACGGCTTTAATACTCATTTATGCCTTGTCTGCTCTCCCAGGATACCCATACATGCATATTTAATATTTGTAGTTTGTACTCATGTCATATATGGCCATTAGGCCACAACTAGAGAAATCGGAGGAAGTAGTACCTGGGAGGCAGTACATTTGGAGTGTTCACGTGTGGGACAATACTAGAACCGCCTTGTGGAAGTAACACAACAGGTAAAGTGGAATCATTTTAGAGCAGGCTGTCGCACTGAGGTCTTGTCAAGTTAAGACATTACCAGTGCAGTGATTCTTGACTGCTGCCGGCAAAAAGATGTTATTAAATCTAGTCTGTGTGGGAGTGTGCATGTCTGTCAGCTATACAGTATAATTCCTAAATAAGAGCCTGCTGCTCCTGACATCCTTACATGCTTTAAACTGATGTGTCTTCAGTTCCACATGTTTGGTTTCCTTGTACCTCATTTCTTCTGTGCCTAGTTGCTCTGAGCCATGCTAGTTTACTGTGAGATCATGTTAAACAATATCCTGGATTCAACCAGGATGTCTGAAATCTTTTCCGTTGTTATCCTGCTCCTTTTTTTTTTTTTTCCTTTAAAGTCATAGTGAAAAAGTGAGCTGATTATTTTAAAAAACCCAGAAAATAGAGATTTAACAAATTCATAGCCAGAGCAAGTTAATGTTCACCTGAATGGTTTCCTGTAATTACCAATCTTGAATCGCTCATGTTATTCTAATTAACCGGCAGTTGATAGAAGAAAAATATCTAGGCACGTATGCATTGCATTTTTCTTCACCACTGGAGCTCCTTGGTGTTTCTCTACATGTGTCTTTTAAGAGTCCTGAGGATGTGAAACCAAATTCTCTTAGTTAAGTAAAGTTGATATGTTGTGGACCTTTGGGGTCTTTTTCCTCACTCTTCAGGAACATTATAGAATGTTCATTCTGAAAACAGTATTATATAATATTTGGTCCAAATCTTCCATTTTTTTAAATGAGGAAACTGAGGCTCATATAGGTTGAGGTTTAACTTAAGGCCATATAGGTATTTGTTGGAGATGAATTGCTCAGATAAGAGTGCAGTTTTATTTGTTTGTGTTTGAGACAGGGTCTTGCTTTGTTGCCCAGGCTGGAGTGCAGCCTCAACCTTCTGTGCTCACGTGATCCTCGCACCTCAGCCTCCTGAGTGGCTGGGACTACAGGCACACGCTAGCATGCCCGGCTGATTTTTTTGTTTATAGACATGGGGTTTTGCCATATTGCCCAGACCTTCCTAAACAAGGTGAAAAAGAAACCTGGAATATTATGTGAGCCAGTAGATCCCATTTATTGTCTGTCAAACTCCTGGGCTCGAGCAATCCTCCCACCTTGGCCTCCCAAAGTGCTGGGATTGCAGACATAGGACACCGCACCCAGCCAGCAGTGCCATCATTAATAATAGCCTAGATACCCATTTAAATTCTGATTTTTATTTTGAAGAGGGGTTTAAGAGTTGACTCCTCTGTGGTTGTATCCTTTGGGGTAAGCTGTGATCCTGTTGATACACAGAGAGGAAGTAGAGGGTTCTTTATTAAAATGGACTTAAAATTTGAAACATTCTCAAGTATGTAGACCTTCCTAAACAGGATGAAAAAGAAACCTGGAATATTATATGAGCTGGGAGGTCCCATTTATTGTCTGTTTTTGTCTATCTTGTTCTGCTACCGCTCCTCCTTACTCTTGCCTGGCATGGACATACATCTCTTTCCTCTGTTCATTTTTCATATGTTTGTTCTTGTAGACTTGGGACTTCAGGGTGAAAGTGAACATAACTGTCTGGTTTCTTCTATGTTTGTGATTCATTAATATATCTTTCCAATACTTCTTGGGTGTAGGAACCATGGGAAAGGGAAAAAGTAAGGCTGAGTTCTCTTTTTCTCAAACTCTTGGGGACAAATTTGTACACTTTAATTTTTTTTTCTTTTTCTTTTTTTGAGGTGGAATCTTGCTCTGTCACCCAGGCTGGCATGCAGCGGCGTGATCTCGGCTAACTGCATCCTCCGCCTCCTGGGTTTAAGCCATTCTCCTGCCTCAGCCTCCCAAGTAGCTGGAATCACAGGCACCCGCCACCATGCTGGCTCATTTTTGTACTTTTAGTAGAGGCAGGGTTTCATCATGTTGGCCAGGCTGGTCTTGAACTGCTGACCTCAGGTGATCTGCCCACCTTGGCCTCCTAAAGTGCTGGGATTATAGGCATGAGCCACCGCGCCCAGCCTGTACACTCTAATTTTCATTTGGTGTTTTTATTTCCAATTAATTAAGTGTACTCCCCAGCTCTTTTTTTTCTCACTCAAGAGACTTCCTGTGTCTACACTGGGTTTGCCATAGTCTAGTACCACACATGTTCAGAGGGTGCTCAGGAAATATTAGTAATACATTAAGTGTCACTTTGTTCAGAACGGCCAGTCTGCATTGGTTTTGCTTGGAGAGAAATTTCCTCTCTCTTCATGTACTTGGATCGCTAAGGTTTTCTGGCTGGATTTCTATGTTTTAAAAACAGTTTTAAATAGACATAGTGACTTTTGAAATGGCCCTCCCTCCCTTCCTTCCTCCCTTCCTTTCTTCCTTTTCTTCTTTTCATCTTGCTTTTTTTTTTGACAGGGCGCCTTCTGTCACCCAGGCTGGAGTGCAGTGGCATGATCACAGCTCACCAGAGCCTTGACCTCCTGGGCTCAAGTGATCCTCCTGCCTTGGCCTCCCAAAGTGTTGGAATTAGAGGCATGAGCTACCATACCTGGCCTGAAATAGTCCTTTTTAATTCAAACCTGGCTGTTTTCCCAGAGAAGACTTACTTGCTCTGAGACCATTTTATTGGAAACTTAGAGTATAATAGAGAATCTTTGATTCTTCACTTGTAGAAATAAAGAATTTCAAGGTTGAAGGTTTCACGGACATAGACATAGGGCTGTAATGAGAAGGAAAATATGTATGAACCATCCTTTCTTCCAAAGTGTCCTTGGAGGAGAGCAAGCATAAGAATGGTGCTCATTGAGGCCACGAGGCTGGGAAACAATAGCCTGAATCAAAGCATGCTGTCATAGCCTCCTCACAAAAGAGAATGTCAAGGTATGAAACTAGAATTCCTTGTAATATGTAATATTTTATGTACTTGTAAATAAAGGTAATGGAGTACAGAAGATGATAAGAGGAGGATTTGTTTGAATCTGTCTCTTCTGCTTTGTTGAAGTGCTAATCAGATTATCTTTTTATCCTACCAATATATGAGAAACTGTCTTAGCGTGAGAGTGTTGGAGCTTGTTCTTAATTGTTATCCTGAAGGCAAGCTTCCCTGTCTCATGTACGAACTCCAGCTTTTTGTGTTCCCTTTAAATGTGGTTATTCTGGTTTTTGTTTATTTTGTTGCTTAAGAAGGTAGTGTGGATTTTATGATTGTTAGTGAGGAGACAGAGAGCCTTTCAACCTTTGTATCTCCTTGGTACCAATTCGAGCCAAAAATTCTTTTTTTCTATACAAGATATTAACCTTGCCATAACTAGTTCATGCCATTGTGATCATGAGTTTAGCTATTTCTTTTCTATATAAGGAATCACTGCTGAGAATTGATTTCCTTCCCAAGGGACCTGTAATTTTGATTATTTTACTTCCGTCTGGGATGTCACTATAGCACAGGAGGCTGGCTGACTCGGGTGGGAAGAGAAGGCATAAGAAAATAAATAGCCTATGTTTCTATACCTAGAATGTTTGTTTCAAAAGTTCAGCTGGGCATCTGAGCCAGGAAAGGTACAATAAATTTATGTTAAAATTTTTTTTGTTTCTGTCTTGCTATTTACATTTATTTAAAATATTTTAAATGGAAATATACAATTATGCCTATATAATTAATTGCCTGTATAAATCAGGTCCTATTCCTGATACCTAAAAAGCCTTAATAATGATGTATAAATTTTAACCAGCTCCTAAAACACTTATAGAATAGAGGTGTGTTCTTCCCAGATCCATTTATGGAGAGGCCATGAAAAATCTGATGCAAGGATGGCAGAAATTTGTGTTTGTTAAAGCTGCATGAGAAGTACATGGGTATTGGCTGTTGGTTTAAAATAACTCATAATACTTAAAAATGAATCTCAAGAATGTATTTGTAAATATTTTAAAGTATTTTAGAGAAAAAAGCAACATTGCTCACTTAGGAGATTGGCTTCAAAGTAGGAATCATTTGAGATTTTAGATTAATAGTTAAGCGAATTTCTTAGTGAATAGGACAGTGCTGCAGTTGATCACTGAATGCAAATGAATAAATAGTAATATAAATAGTATGACAATAATTGAAACGTGGCTTTTGTAGATGGAAGATCATATTTCCTCTTTTTAAAGTTGGTTTTATCCAATACATCCTGCTAGTTATAATATTTAGTTATGAATGGAGGCTCAAGCTTAAATACTTGCATCCCATCTCACTGGCAAAGGCAAGTGAATTGCAGCATTCACAACCCTGGAAACAACTCAAGACATTGCCAATGTTTGGCACGATGTTGTCCGGTGAAAGAATATTACACAGGGGACCTGGCATGTCTAACTAATTCTGTTGTTTTCTCACACTAAATTCTGAGTTCTATTATGACAGATTCTCACTTTTTGCTTCTGTGTCTTGATTGCAAATGATAATTTTCTGAGATTTTGTTAATTTTAGTTTCTCCTTCAACCCAAATTATAGATGTTTAGTCCCTTTTAAAATCAACTTAAAATTTATTTGAATCCTAGGTCTTGGTTGCTTGATCCATGTTTAGGCAACAGAATAATTGAGTAGCATTCTGCATAGCTAAGCAGCACTGTTTCACAACCTGTGCCCTCTTGGTCTAGAAAATATATTGCTTGACGTATACCAGGAATTTTAGATGAGAGTGTTTGGCAATGTCTGTACGGAATAAAAAATATGCAGTAAAATGGAGAGTACCTTTGTGAATCCTCTAGATGGCAGAACGGTTACAACAAATATATCTTAGAAGGTGTCCAAGAAGTGTGTGGAGGAGACATGGGGTGAGAAGGGGGCCTGTGGGCTCTAAGCTTTCGGTCTCAACATAACTAGGGCAAATCTGCTCTTACGTGTTTTATATGTCATTTTATCTAAGATCTTGTTTGAAAGAAGGTAACATGGCTAAAAACATGATAGGATGACAAAGCTCAAAATCCTTTTTTTCTTTCCTTTGGGACAGAGTTTCACTCTCTTTATCCAGGCTGGACTGCATTGACACAATCTTGGCTCTCTGCAACCTCTGCCTCCCAGGTTCAAGCAATTTTCCTCCCTCGGCCTCCCGAGTAGCTGGGATTACAGGTGCACACCACCATACCTGGCTAATGTTTGTATTTTTGGTAGAAATGGGGTTTCACCATGTTGACCAGGCTAGTCTCGAACTCCTGACCTCTGGTGATCCACCCTCCTTGGCCTCTCAAAGTTCTGGGATTATAGCCGTGAGCCACCGTGCCTGGCCCAAAGCTCAAAATCTTAAGTTGTGCACACCAACATCAAATCACAGGTTTCTGTGAGGACGTATGCATGCATTATTCATGTACCCTGAGCACCTTTAGATTACAGCTGCCCTCACCCCAACACACACGTTGATGAGTTCTAGAGTGACGCTGGCTTACGTCAACACTCTGCTGTTTTAATTTCTATCTTAGAGGTTGAGGCACAGCAGAGCCTTTCAGTCTTTGTCCCTGCTTTTAAAGAAATCACCGTTGTTGGCATATTGTGTGGTTGGCATAAGGAGAAGAGATGACTTGGGAGATGTAACATAGGTAACTTGCAAAGATTCATTCCTCACAGAGAGTGAAAGAGAGTGGGGGCAGGGAAAGCATCCAACAGAATAAATGTAAGATTTTAAGTGTGTCACTTTCTCCACTCATCTTTGAGTACAAACACGATTGCAGTATCTTTTCAATTTCATTTGCAAAAGACTCGAATTCTCTTGAAGTCACTTTTTAATAGTAAGACCAATTTAGATCCTTTTGGACTATTGATGAAATTCTAGATCACGGTGTAATATAGCAAATGTGATTTCCATATGTCAAATACAGCAAAAGCATAAGGGATAAATTTGCTATCCTGTATTCGCATACCTAATAACATCATATAATATCCCTAACAGATATTAGCTCCTTATAGCTATTATTTCAGTGTGAATTACTTTAAAAGGCTCCTTCATTAGACTTTTCTGAGTTACCTACTTGCCCATTATGAGTGAAATGTAGCTGAAGTATATTTTAGGATCACTGTTCTTCTGCCTGTTTGAGATTGTACCTGAGAATGTAGTAAGATACATATTCACATTCATTTAACACATCTGTTGATTAACTAGTGCTGAGCTTACCTTGGGAATAGACAGGTAAATTAGATGTGGTCTTTATTCTTAAGGCCCTCAACCATGAAAAATGCAATTTCATATGTGAGACAACTATATTAAATAGATTTTCTTTTTTTTTTTTAACTTTTAAATTTTTTATAGAGGTGGAGTCTTGCTATGTTGCCTAGGTGGGTCTTGAACTCCTGGCCTCAAGCAATCCTCCTGCTTTGGCCTCCCAAAGCACTGGGATTACAGGTATGAGTCTCTATGCTTGGCCATAAATAGGTTTCAGTGCAATCTAACAAGGTGTTATAAAAGAAGTATCCTCAGTGTTGTGGAAGTTCCTAGGCATGGAAAGCTCTTCTGTTGGTATTACCCCAAGTTACGCACAAGATACTGCACGTAGAGGGCAGTGTCCTTGCAACACATATGAAGGGAAGGTATACAACTGATGAAATGTTAAGTGTTAAGAATTGTACCATGTTATGTACTGAGCCTGATAGATTTACACCAATAGCTTTCTAGGTTACTGTACCAAAATATTCTATAAATAGCTAAGGATTTTTAGTTGATAACTGAGCTGGAAATCATCTCTAGCTTTTGCTTCTTAAAGAACACATTATTCAGTGCTACATTTCTATAGTGATAATCAGGAAATAAGGAGGCCCACATAGTCTGAAGATGACAACAACAGTGTGGCATCAAACAATATGTCTATAAAAATAATGTTTTCTGATTGGTCCATATTCTTGAGTTATTTCACTAATAATTTCTATATGAAAAATGGAGACTGTCAGGATCTTTAAACAACTGTTGAATAATCCAGTGGCTGTAATGAACCAATTCATAAGAATTCTCTACACATCACTGGATCAAGCAATCTGTGCAACTATAGATGATGAGACTTCAGCTTGACTTGTAACTGTGCGTGGAGTTGTTACTGTATTTTTTACGCATCATCTTTGTATAGGCTCTGAATCTAGGAGGGTCAGTCACAAATGACTGATACTTTGAGTCAGGGTATTGCCACTAATCAAAGGATAGACTGCAACATGTGTTCAGTGTGGAAGGATTTGTTGGTCTGCTTTGTCCTTTGGCTACCGTTGCAAGCAAAGATTACAAAAAGAGGTCTGTATATGCCTATGTGTTTGTAAGAGGAGCTCTCATTTTTGTTTCCTTTATTGCACCCTAACTCCTGATTTATTTTTATTTATTTTTTACAAATATTTGTTGAAGACTTTCACAGAACACTGTAGTTTTGCTAATTAAAGACAGTTCTCTTTTTTTTTTTCCCCAACAAATTCATGGTTTCTTAGAAAGGTGTTAACCAGCCCCCTCCCTGCCCTTATACTAGTCCACGTGTCAGATACTAATTAATCCATGTCATGGGATCACTTTATAATCTGTATTTAGGGATCTCTTTCTTAAAGAGACCGTCTTTCCCATTTTGGGTGTTTTGGTAATTTTTCAATTTTCCGAGTAGCGTCAGTATTTCTATTTGAACTAAGGTGAAATTTTGCATCTTTTCCTCAGTTCTCTAGGGGCCTCTTTCATGACTGTCGGCTTGCTTATCGTATTTTCCTTATTCCCATTTTATCATGGTCTGTGAATTTAACCAACGTGATGTTTGAAATTATTAATGAAGACAACTGTGAGGTGGTACTTTTATCTTCAGTAGTTGATGCTGAAAAAGTGACAAATGGGATGAAAGCATCTTTCTCTAATTCACTTTCTGTCATGCATCTCTTTAGGGTCTTGGTCATCCGACTTGAAATAATAGGGCTTACATCTCTCTTTCAGCTAGTTCACACTGAAAGGATATAATCCTGTTTGATATCAGAGCCATTTCCCCAGTCACAGATTGTGATGTCATAGACCAAAGATTGTTCTCTCTCAGCAAGAAGAAGCTGGAGAGGAGATGAATCTTCATGGTGAACTACATCCTTATTCAAATTTGGTCACTTCATAAAGAAAATTAACCATCATAAGGAACAAATATATTGGCTAGTTAAAATGCCCGGTTGAATTAAGCTTGCAACACTGTGCCATTATAATGGAATGAAAAAAATTCCTTGTGAAAACTTAAAGCTATAATAATATAGATATAAGTAAATATACATTTAATGCATTAAAAAATATGTAGTATCAGTCCCTTTAAGTAAAATGCTAACACACAAAAATGGATTTTAGATATGTTTCGAATTTTATGTACAAAATTGTACATTTTGTATCTAAAATTGGTATTTCAGACAAAAATTACTTTTAAGATTGTTATGTCAACAGACACAAAATGGATGTGTTCATTTTGTCCTGTATGCCTATTTTTATTTTATCATGGTTTAAAGAAAAAGCTTACAGCTTTTGGATAATTTACAATGGCCAGAATTTAAGGATACAGTAATAGGTATCATTGTAAGAATATGGCAGCCAAAATATTTGCTCCATTTCTATGAAAGAAACCAGTAATACACAGTCACATTACTGTTACAATATAATACTTTTATATAATATGCGTGAATGAAATACATTCTAAATTGCAGAAACAAATAGTCATTGACTACATTCCAGGACTGTTCAAAATCTCTTTAATTGTTAAATCTATCAATACCAGAGAAAAATTCCTGTAAATAAATCAAATCTTCAGGTACTAGCATAAAATCTCTTATCCATTTGTACCCATGAGATGTAAAGTTGAAGCAGTTTTCAATTTTTTTTTCAACCTATGTGAAGAAAATATCGATTATTCCAAATTGCTGTAGGATATTTTTTTGAAAGCTGTTGTTGAAACTTCAATAATCACTTTTCTAAATGGGCTATTATAGAGCAGAGCCTTGACTTGGATAGGAAAGAAAGTGAAAATTCACTGGGATTGATGCTGACAGGGACCAAATTGGGGTGGAGTGAGGTAGTATTCATTTGCCCATCCATTGTCATTAGAAGGTGAGTTATAGAAAGAAAGTCCCCAGATTAGTGGGATGTGAGTGTCTGTTCACATTGCAATGAGTAAATAAAATCCAGAACACTTAAGGAATATTGTTATTTCCCCCCTTTAATTCTGTTTATTGGAAGCAGATTGTTTGAGCATAATATAAATTTCATACTTGTGTCCAAGGTAATTAAAAATCTTTAACTACAATTTAAAGTATTGAATAGTATTCTTCATTTAAAATATCTACATATTTTTGAATCATGACTGTTTACAAACTGTAATATAATAAAGAGGAAACAGATGAAAGAACCCTTAAGGGTTCAGCTATTTCTCAGTGTAGGTAAACGAGAACAACAACTTTTAGTTATGTCTGGGGTACATATGAAGTACTTTGAGATTTCTAAAAAAACACTTTTTTCTCTGAAACAAATTGACAGATTATCACTACTTGTATTAAATTGCTGTCTTCCTTTGGTACTGGAAAATGACAGGTAAGTTTCTGTAATGACTTCAGATGCAAAAGACTTATGATATTTAAGGTTATTTATAGACTGTCTTGAAAAGCGTGAAGGGATCATATAATTTACTCCCTTAACTAGAATTTGACGAAAGAATTCAGTGAAATGGAAGACAGTTTCAAATTTGACTACTTTTAGGCAAGTATTGAATACTTACTTCTGGTTACTTTATGTGTATTATCACAAGATCTCGATAGTTAGGTGTGATTTGCTCTTGTTTCCCTGTCTCCTCTCTTCTAAGATAATAGAAATAGGATTATTTGTTGTAGGGCTTCTTTATGATAAGGTGCTTTGGACCTAACTTTTCCAAAGAAACTTATATGAAAACCCATGTGGTTGGGATTTCTGCTAAAAAAAATCTATGTAGGAAATTAAAATATCAGATGAAGAAGATCAGATGATTCCTTTCTGTTGTTTTTACATAAGATTGTCTCTCTAGAAGTCTCATTATGCAGGGATTTCTAGGGAATTTCTAAAAGGCACTGTATCTTTTAAAATTCTTTGATGACTTCACTAGTGCTTTGCATTTTACGGTTTGGACCATTGACCTGAGTCAAAGCTTTGAGGTTTTAAGATACCAGACATCTTTTATCTTTTTGTCCTCTTGTTAAATCAGAAAAATGTCTTCATTTAGTCTGTTATAAAAATGTCTAGTATCTTCAGGATAAATCAGCCCCATCCTACAAGAGTGTTATATACCTCAGTTTAGTAGAGATTATTTTTCTTTAGTATGAATGAAATGACATCACAGCTTTTTTCTTGCTAACAATAGAAATCAGTCATTGAGCTTTTGTTCCTTTGTATGAAGAGAAATATTTAAAATGCTTACTAATTTTTCTTTCTTTCATCAAGTACTCTAGGAAGCAAAGTTCATTTGAATATTGTTGGTAAACAGTGTATGTGAATGGCTCTTATGCACCATTCAGGGCTCTCTTCACACATTTTTTCAAGCTATTAAATAAAACAAAATTGGGATGAAAAATAAAGACAAAGATGAGACACATTCAATGAAAAATGAATGGGAGTTTTAGATGCTTTATTATCTATGGGTGACTTGTTTATGCAGCATAAGTAAAAACAAGTGTTTACCTCAGCTTAAATCTGCAAAAGCTTACGGAAAGTGTTGCATGAAATTCAAATCTACTAGTTCATTCACAGCACGAGCAGACTTATTTCCAGTAGACAAGATATAAATTAAGGTTATAAAATTAAATCTTACCTGGCAGTGGTTTGTTTGAAGCTCAGTAATTTGAACTCTGGCTGGATATAGTAAGCTTCGAGACCTGAAATTAATTCTCTACTTTCCTTTCATGTTTTCTTTTGCCAGTGTTTTATTTCTTGCAGTGTCTTTATATCTGTATTCCTGATAATCCTGTAGCATTAGTTAGGATAGTATGCGGTACATGAAGACTCCATTTGGATAGGATTATAGAACCGGAAGGGTGAGTTTTGCCTTTATCTGATACCAGCAGTTGATCTGACCACAGACAATTTGAGTGTTCAGAACTTATTAAAGATTCATTGAATGCTTCAGCAATGAGAAATCCTGGTTGTTCCTATGTACGTTTTACCTCCTGGAAAAGGTCTGCTTGTTCGTATTTCAGAATTACACACACATCCAAATCAAGCTGTTTTAAAAAACATTATCTGGACTAGAAGCATGGATGTTCTTGTGCTCTCTTGCTTTCCTTTCTCCTTACCAACTTTTCAGTCCATTAGCTTCCTTTCTGTAGAGGATGAAGGCATTTCTTCCGTCCTCCTTGTGCTTTTGTAACCCATGCTTCTGGTACAGTTTTCTGAATAGTGAGATAAAAATCCAAAAGGAGGTTTGGCTTTATCATGTCTCTGGACGGTGAACGTACTTGGCATGAATGAAGAGCTGATAGGAGCTATTCAAACCAGACAGCAAACTGATGGGATGACGCTTCCATACATAAAAAACCTGTTAATCACTTCCCCTGATGGACAGCAGTATATCCTGAAACGAAGAAAGAAAGGAGCAGATGATGATATTCGTTTTGATAGGTGTTCTCTGTTTGAACAGCTTGTCATTGAGAAGCTAATGCAGGAAAAGCTGCAGCTTCAGAGCGTGATCAGGTAGAATGGGCAAGAGTTATTTGACAGACAGTTAAGTGACGTATTTTGGGAGGATAAAGAGGGCTTAGCACGAAGGTAGCTGGAATCAGGTTCCAAAATGCTCTTGAAAATGTTCATTTTTCCCTCTTGGTCTTTTTGGCTAGAAGCTTTTTTTTTTTTTTTTTAAAGCTTTGCTAGGCATTATTCACAGACATGTTGCTGAGTTGTTTTCTCATCATACGGTTTTCCCTAAAGAAGGAAAATAATTTTTAAGTCTTTGAGATAGAAAGACTATACTGTGAGTCTTAAACATTTGTAGCAGAGAAAAGACTGCTTTTTTTTTTTTTTTTTTTTTTTTTGATAAATGCACCCCTGTTTTTATACATCTTTTGGGCATATTCATTTTGTTGCTTTGGAAAAAAGCATTTTAAGTCCTAATTTTATAAAAAATTTTAATAGGGTCTTAATTAAAGATTTTTGT
>CAUYNB010051100.1:0-15741 GCA_963574225.1 Lagothrix lagotricha | reverse complement strand
ACAGTAAAAAGCACTATCCACATTTGTTTTTACTACTGTACTGTTTAGCACCTAGCACAGAACCATGGAACAGGGGTTTAATAAATACTAGTAGGATGAATTACAAATGAAAAATCAACTAGTTTTCTCATCTTCACCTTTTAAAAAAATAGTTTACAGTTATGTTTTAAAAGACCTCATTTTGAAAAAAAAGATCTTAGCCGAGCGTGGTGGTATCCACTGTCCTCCTAGCTACTTGGGAGGCTGAGGCAGGAGGATCACATGAGCCCAGGAGTCTGAGGCTGCAGTGAGCCATGACTGTGCCACTGCAATCCAGCCTCAGTAAGAATGAGACCCTGTCTCAAAAAATAAAAATAAAAACTTCATGATGCATATCTAAGAAAAATTCCCTCAGCAAAAGCAATTATTAGTTGTACTTGACACAAAGGACGGGAACTCATTTCTACTTGAATGTGCCTACATGGTCCACTTTCCATCTTAGACCATAAATCAAGGTACAATACACTAAATTTAATTAAGCTTCAAGGTAATCTAGTTTATCTCACTAAAAACCAACCCATGGAAATTGAATTATAGGCAATTTAGAATTCTCTGTCAACTGGCCCTTCAATGAAAACTACAATTACTGTACAAAGATTTACCCCTACTTTTTGTCACACAGAAAACATTACTTTCATTGAATAGTTCATTTTAGCACAATCCAAAGTAATAATTGTTAGGTGATGGCTTTAATATGCAATGTGTGCTATTTTTATAAAATTTATGTACATGATGTATCTATTAATAGGATATACAACATTACAGTAAGGTTTCCCTGGATAATACAATTTTAGGTTATTTTTCATTTCTTATTGATTATCTGTATTTTTAAATTTCTTACAATGATTATGTACTATGTATATAATTTTTCTTCTGTTATTTTAGAAAGAAAACCCAAAAAGCCTGAGAATTTAGTAATGGTAAATAGAATTAAACAATCTTGAAAGGGGCCAGGCATGGTGGCTCACGCCTGTAATCCCAGCAGTTTGGGAGGCTTAGGTGGGTGAATCATCTGAGGTCAGGAGTTCAAGACCAGCCTGGCCAACATGGTGAAACCCTGTCTCTACCAAAAATACAAAAATTAGCCAGGCATGGTGGCGCACGCCTGTAATCCCAGCTACTTGGGAAGCTAAGGAGAATTGCTTGAACCCAGGAGGCGGAGGTTGCAGTGAGCCGATATCGCACCACTGTACTAATCCACCCTGAGCGCAATAGCAAGACTCAAACTCAAAAAAAAAAAAAAAAAAAAAAAACATATTTCCAAATGCTATAAAGAACATAACTGGGTCAACAAACAAACTACAAAACAGACAGCAGGTATGATCCAAGTATTGTATCAATGCTAAATTTCACTGGGTTGATAACTGTACTAAGGCTACGTAAGACAATGTCTTTGGCTCTTAGCAAATATATACTGAAGTTCTCAGGGGATGACGAATGCAACTTACTTTCAAGTACTTTGACAAAAAATAAAAAATAATAGAATGAATGATAAAGCAAATGTTGAATAGAAGAAATGTTAACAATTGGTGAATCTGAGTAAAGGGTATGAGAATTGTACAATTTTTGCATTTTGTTTACGATTAAAGTTTTTTTTTTTTGAGACAGACTCTTGTTGCTCTGACTCCCAGGCTGGATGGAGTGCAGTCACCAAGCCCGGCTAATTTTTGTATTTGTAGTAGAGACAGGGCTTCACCATGTTGGTCAGGCTGGTCTCGAACTCCTGACCTAGAGATCTGTCCGCCTTAGCCTCCCAAAGTGCTGGGATTACAGGTATAAGCCACTGTGCCTGGCAATTAAAGTTTTTTCTAAGTAAAACATTTTTAATTGAAAAAGTTTAAAAATCAATACATGCAAAATTGCTCTAACCAAAATACTTAAGATCATGTTGGGCCAATTTCAAGCAGGGGAACATATTCAAAAACTGTGCTAATAAAAACATACACAGGACCAACTTTAAACAAAATTTTAAATCAGCACCATCTGGCAGAAATACAATGTGAGCAACATATGTAGTATTAAATACCCTAGGAGCCATATTAGAGTTAAAAGAAACAAGTGAAATTAATTTTATTTTATTATTATTATTTTTTTTAATAAAGATGGGTTTTCACCATGATGGCCAGGCTGGTCTTGAACTCCTGACCTCAGGTGATCCACTCACCTCAGCCTCCCAAAGTGCTAGGATTACAGGCGTTAGCCACCACGCTTGGCTAATTTTAATGTTTTATTTTGGCCCATGTCTATAGTATTTTTGTTTCAATTTAGTCAATACAAAAACTGAGGGTTTTTTTATACTAAATCTTCAAAATCTGGTGTGTACTTTATACTTCCAGTACATCTCAATTCAGAAGCTTAATTTTCATAGGAAATACTTGATCTATATTTAGGTTTCATAAAATGTACAGTTTAAAAAGTAGATTCACATAACCAAATTGTTTAAGTTAAAAGTTTTCCAACCACTGAATCAGTTTTTACATGTAAACTTAGATTAACTAAAATTGAGTAAAATGAAAAATTCACTCCTCAGTCACAGTAGTCACCCTACAGCCTCAATAACCACACGTGGCTTGTGGCTACACTCCGGGAAGGCCCGGCTAAAACAAATTCCCTCTACAAAAGGAGGAACTAATTGATAAAGCTTAAGCTTATCGTATTTATCAAAGATTTTTAAAACATAGTTATGATAAAAATAATGGGCCAGGCACTATGGCTCACACCTGTAATCCCAGCACTTTCAGAGGCCAAAGCGGGTGGATCACCTGAGGTCAGGTGTTCGAGACAGCCTGGCCAACATGGTGAAACCCCATCTCTACTAAACATACAAAAATTAGCCCGGCATGGTGGCAGGCGCCTGTAATCCCAGCTACTCGGGAGGCTGAAGCAGGAGAATCACTTGAACCCGGAAGGCAGAGGCTGCAGTGAGCCGAGATCCCGCCATTGCACTCCAGCCTGGGCAACAGAGCGAGACTCCATCTCAAAACAAACGAATAAAAACCAAACAAAACCAATATTCCTATCAGAAGCACACCAAGGTTTCTCTCCAAGGTTCAGTTAGACATCTCCCATACCACCCGTTAGAAATACCAACACAAAGCCTTTTCTACTCTGCCTCAGTTGTCATCCTTTAATTTGGGTTTGAGTTTCCTGAAAACTGGCATCCAAATGGCCTTCTTTCAAATGTGGCAGAACAAACTCAAGTTCTGGTTCTCAGGAGCCTAGTCATCTACTGCATCGTATGCAGGGTTCCAGCACAGTACTGGTCTCAATCCCAAATGGGAGCAAGCACACAGAACTTGTCTCGGATTTAAGAGAGGAAGTGACCCTGAGTCCAGAGGTGAGTTTTTTCTTTTTAAACAGGTGTAAGAGATTAATTCAGTCAACACTAAAGATTTGCCAATCAATAATTCTGTGCCAAGCAACTTGATGAGGGATTTGGCCAGAATCCCTTTGGCTAATCTCAATCAGGGCCTTCCCAAAGACATCCTGATTTAGGCCATTCTCATCTAAATTAAGCTTCCGCAGTCCCTTGCCTGACAGCAAATTAGCAAAATCAAATGATATTCATATGAATAAAATTCTGCTTGCTTGACAAAAGGCCCCCTGAAAGATCATTTAGTCAGTATGAGCAAAAATACAGCTCCAAAAAACAGGAGTTACCATAAAACCATTTGCCAGAAAAGTTTAATTCCTACTTTGTTCAGCCATACTTTTCAACTGAGCAACGTTGTGGCTAACAATCAAATTTAATCCACAACAATGAATTCTGATTTTTTTTAAATCGCTGCACAAGTATTAATGCATTACTTAAAACTGCTGAGTCCTTTACTCTGAATTCACTAATGCTTGAAATTACTCATACCAGTGGGAAGTGGGGTGCGAGTGTGAACGATGGGTTCTGACACTTGATCCACTAATGAAGTCCCATCTTCCATATAAAATTCCTTTTTTCTTCCTCCCCACCCCCCCAATCTCACTCACCTAGCTGTTTTCATGCGACATCATATCAGGGATCACAGATACAACTCTGACCATTGTGTGGAGACTCAAACAATCGTAATCTAAAATCCTCTGTAGATAAACATTTACTATTTCTCAACGCTGAACTCCTTTCTTACCCTCATAGTCACAAAGCTTTAAGCAGGATGAATACAAAGGTTTTAAGCCGTTCTATTAGAGGTTTTTTATTAAATTTATTTTACCCGTGGAAACACTTGAACATTCTGAAGAAGTAAACATACTCTAAACCTGAGGTCTTTAAAAGAAAGTTCTCAGTTAATGCCTATTTAATCAAATCCAGTCTTCAGGTCTCTCTGAAATTAGCTAAGTACGCAGAAACCAACTGTAATTTTTAAAAGAGCGAAGAGAGAGAAGAAATAAACGACATCAGAACTACACATTCCACTCCAGCAGTTCAAGCACTATTTCGAGAAGGGAAGTAAAGATCTAGCCTGCTGTCTCCCTTGGCCACAGCAGGGCTCCTCCAAGGCAGTCCACTCCGGCCCGCGCCGAAGACCCCGAAGACCCCGCCGCCCCCGACCCCGACCCCGACATCTCCCGCGGCCGCCCCCGCCGCTTCGCCTCCTCGCAGCGGGGATGCTCAGGAGGCGACCTCGAAGCACAACCACTGCTGGAATTCTGACATCGAAGAGGACGATTTTTCCAGGAGTTTACATGCATTAGCTGGCACCTTCGCTACTCACTGAAACCCTCACGAAAGCGGTCAACGCATCCAGAGTGGGTTTCCTCCGTCTACAGACGCAGGCAAACAGCGCCACTAAAAATAAGCGTCCGCGCCCCGGCCCCGGGCGGCAGAGGGAGCAGCAGGCGGCCCAGCGCGGGAGCTCCCCCGGGGCTCGCAGCATCCCCGCAGCGCACGGAGGCCGGGGCCGCGTCCACCTGGCAACAAAGGCGAAGTCCGCCGCTCGCAGGTGGGAGGCCCGGAGCAGAAGCCCCGGAGCCGCGCCAGGGAGGGTACGGGGTCCGCGAGGGGCCGCCCCTGGAGAGAGCCGAACCGCGGACTCCGTCGGGAGGTGAGCGCCCAGGCAAAGGCTCGCATTGTCCCGGGGAAGGGCGGGGCGAGCACCCGGGCGACGCGGGGTCCCCGGAGAAGGTGGCGGCGCCGCGGGCGGGTTGGGGGCTGGGGTGGCCGAGGCGGCCCGCCGCCCCCCGCAACCTCGACGTCTTTCATTTGGCCTCTGCGGCGGCGGAGGCAGCCCGACCTCCAGCGCTAAGCACTGCGCCAAGCTGGGGCGGGCGGGGGAAGGCGAGCCAGACCCGCCGCAGCGCCGGACCCCCCGCGCCGCGCCCCCCGCCCGCCCCGCCTCGGTTCCCGCAGCCCGCCCGCAGGCCGCGCTCCCCCGGCGAGCGAAGGAGATGACGCTCCGGCGTTCACTCCGGTCCCCACCTCGATATAGCCGGCCAGCGCCGAGGCGGGCGCCGTGAGCCCCACCAACAGCAGAAGCAGGAGCCTGCCCGTGGCTGCGGCGGCCGTGGTCCCGGTGGCCGCCATCCCTCGCCGGGTCGCTCTAGCGCGCGGCTCTGAAGCTCACACACACACCGGCTCCACGCTCAGCGCACCGCGACCCAGAAGCATCTGAAGCCCGTTCGCCGCCGCCGGGGGGGTTTTACACCAACCGGAACTGACTTCACAAAACCAGGCCCTCCTTCTGCGGCTTCCAATGCCAGCCCGCAGAAGCCCTCAAGACCCCGCCTTCCGCGCAGTCCAGACCCAATCAGGGAATGGAAGCGCCTGCTCCTCCCGCCCGGTCCAGCGGCGCGCTCCCGTCGGGCCCCGCCCCCAGCCGCGGAAGGCCCCGCCCCCGCCCTGGACCCAGTGGCCGCCAGGCGCGGGGGCGTGCGCGCGGTGGGTCGCGGACCGCAGGTCTGCGGGCGCGGGGCTGGCTCCGGCCTCCGCCACCCGGCGCGGTTGTGTGTACCCCCCGCGCTCGTCCGTCAGCCTGCAGCCTCCCGATACGGGCACGCCCCGCTTCCCCGCCCCTACGGGGCATTCTTCCGATTCCTTGGGGTACCGCCCTCTTTTTGGTTCTGGAGATGGTTTTATTAAAAACAGAATGAATTAGGAGTCCGGGACAGTCTGCCAAGGGCCGTCCCCCGAGGCAGGGGGAGGACGACCGAAGGCAGCCGCCCTCCTCCCGCTAGCCCGACGCAGGGCGCGCCTCTCCCGTGCTGCTCCGCCCAGCCCGGTCGGCCGGGTTCTAGCCACTGAGCCGGCCGCGCTCCGCACGCTCGGCCTCCGGTCCTTAGGCCTCTTCCCGACCCTTCCTTCCCAGCGGCCGCCCGGGTCAGGGATGGAGACCAGGGGTGCAAGGACCACGCCGGCCTCACAGCCCAGGCCCCCTTCCTCATGTGTTTTAGGAAGAGGTCACGCTGCTCCTTCTGCTGAGGCGCACTAGCGGGAGACCTGCTTCTCTGCCTTCTTGCTCCGCGGCATTTCCACTTCACTGGAGAAAAACGTCCTGCTGCCCCATTTAGCAATTGGCACAGCCTCACCACCGCCAGGACTGCGCTGGCCTTGTTTCCTTTCAGTAGCCTGTGAGTTAGGTACCGCCTTCTGAGAGACCTGGACTCGTCCCTTCAGGTTCCACTAAATACATGGAGCACACAGTCCCTGCTTCCAGGACGCTGACAATAGAAAGGAGGAGATGTCCGCGGAGTAGACGGAGTGCGGCTGTAAGAAGAGCCCGGGATTTCCCAGCCTTAATCTGCACCACTCCTACGTGCCCAGTTCTCTGTGGGTAAACTGGCTCTGCCCCATTCCTCCAAGACGACACCTTTCCATTTCACTGCCCTTCCTGACACTGCTCCTGCGCCTGCAATGCGCTCTCCCCAACATCTACCTGTTGGAAGCATTTTCACTCCTCCTCGCTCAGTTGGCTGTAACATCATCGCTTCAGAAGGCTCGAGGGCTGTCTCCCACTGTGGCACTTGCTCCCTAGTTATTTCCATACCTCTCTCAGGCCGCTGACAAGACTCGGGTGTGTCATGCTGCAGTGCCCCTCACAGTTCAGGCCTCCATAAATGTTTGCTCAGTGTCATTGAACCCGGTTGTCTTGGGCTCTGATGCTAGTTGTGGAACCGGATGAAGTTGGCTCTTGCTATGATCGGAATTTCATCCCCACTCCTAACGTGTGTGCCGAAGCGCTGAACCCCAGTGTGATGGTATTTGTAAATGGGGCCTTTGGGAGCTAATCAGGTTCGGATGAGGTCATGGGGGTAGAAGGTCATGATGGGATTAGTGCCTTTATAAGAAGAGACACTGGAGAGCTTGCTTTACTCTCACACTCTCTGCCCACTACTCCCAATCTCAGGGACTCTCTTCTCTGTCAAATGTGAATATTAAAACCTGTCTCACTTCACCACTTTGTGTGATTCAACTTACAATGAAGTGTACAATAGTGAAAAGCATGAAGTGACTTCAATGTAAGGGGCAGGAGTAGATAAAGCGATATATTACCAAGTGCAGGTTCATCTGCAAGTATGTGGGAACAGTATCAAGTGACTACCTCAATCTCCATTCTGTTGTGGAGCCTGGGGTGGGACATGTAGGCCCTCAGGGGCCGATTTCCTCACCTACAAAATCAGGGCCTTAAACTCAGGGATCTCTCAAATTCTGTGAATCTAAATACTCAGAGAAAAGCAAGTGAGACATCTGAGTTTAGAGCAGTGGCATGGATATTCATGCTTTGGAGACTATACAAGACTGAGCTCTAATACCATGGGGATAGTACAAGGAAATACAGGAACATGATTTAGAGGGTCTTCAATCTAAAATTAGGTCTTGAAAGAAGTTTATTTGTATTTTCAAGTTATGGAAGGATCATTACTAAGAGCTGATAGTCCCATTCATCAACATTCTGGACTTTAAAATGTTACTTTTTATTGAATGACACTGACAGGAGCATACCTGGTCTTGCAATTCTCAAACAATAATTTTTCATCCCAAATATGCTCATGTCAGTTACCAAGGCTTATGAGTAGTATGTTTTTATTTTATTATCTTTTGTGCATAAAAGCAAAAGGCCCCAAAATAACCTCCTGGCTGAGCACGGTGGCTCACGCCTGTAATCCCAGCACTTTAGGAGGCCAAGGTGGTTGGGTCACCTGAGGTCAGGAGTTCCAGACTACCCTGGCCAACATAGTGAAACCCCGTCTCTATTAAAAATACAATTTAAAAAAAATAGCTGGGTGTGGTGGTGGGCACCTGTAGTCCCAGCTACTGGGAGGCTGAGGCAGGAGAGTCACTTGCGCCTGGGAGGTGGAGATTGCAGTGAGCTGAGGTCACGCCACTGCACTCCAACCTGGGCGGTAAGAGTGAAACTGTGTCTCCAAAGCATAAAAATAGAGTAAAATAAAATAACCTCCTGTTTCTTCTACCTTCTTAAGAATCAGACTTTCACTGGGTGCGGTGGCTTATGCCTGTAATCCCAGCACTTTGGGAGGCCGAGGCGGGAGGATCACGAGGTCAAGAGATCGAGACCATCCTGGCCAACATAGTGAAACTCCGTCTCTCCTAAAATACAAAAATTAATTGGGCGTGGTGGCACGCGCCTGTAGTCACATCTACTCGCGACGCTGAGGCAGGAGAATTGCTTGAACCCAGGAGGTGGAGGTTGCAGTGAGCCGAGATTGCACCACTGCACTCCAGCCTGGCGCCTGGTGACGAAGTGAGACTCTGCCTCAAAAAAAAAGAATCAGACTTTCTCCGAAATCAGCTCTCTTCTATGCATGCTTAAGATGTGTGCATTTCCTTGTTGAAAAAAAAGCATAATTTTCCTAAATGTATACTTAACATTAGCAGAACCCTCACATTAATTTGATATTTATTTATCCAATACCTATTCAGGCTAGGTACACTTGGCTAGGATAATTGCTCCCAAATCAGGATGCTTTTCAATATCAACTAAGAAGTTTGTTTTTATTTTATTTTTGAGACAGTCTCTGTCGCCCAAGCTGGAGTGCAGTGGCATAATTATGGCTCACTGAAGCTTTGACCCCCCTGGTATCAAGCAATTCTCCCGCCACATGCACAACTACGCCCAGCTAATTCTTTTTTTTTTTTTTTTTTAGTTTTTTTTTTTTTCCACTATGTTGCCCATGCTGATCTCAAACTTCTGACCTCAAGTGATCCTTTTGCCTTGACCACCCAAACGTGTTTGGATTAGAGGCATGAGCCACTGTGCCCAGCCAGGAGTTTATTTTTAAAAGGCACATTTTGGCCGGGCACAGTGGCTCATTCCTGTAATCCCAGCACTTTGGGAGGCCGAGGTGGGCAGATCACAAGGTCAGGAGATCAAGAGCATCCTAACTAACATGGTGAAACCCCGTCTCTTCTAAAAACACAAAATATTAGCCCGGCATGGTGGCCTGTACCTGTAGTCCCAGCTGCTCAGGAGGCTGAGGCAGGAGAATCCCTTGAACCTCAGCCAAGATCATGCCACTGCACTCCAGCCTGGGCAACAGAGCAAGACTCTGTCTCAAAAAAAAAAAAAAAAGACACATTTTAAAAACCCAATGTCAGAAATTTTAAACCTCTAATGCTAGGGTGACCTAAAGAAATTGGTATACATTTTTCAGCGGGGCACAGTAGCTCATGTCTGTAACCCCAGCACTTTGGGAGGCCAAGGCGGGTGGATCGCCTGAGGTCAGGAGTTCAAGACCAGACTGGCCAACATGGTGAAACCCCGTCCCTACTAAAAATACAAAAATTAGCCAGGCGTGGTGGTGGGCACCGGTAATCCCAGCTACTCAGGAGGCTGAGGCAGGAGAATTGCTTGAACCCAGGTTGCCGTGACCAAGATCACACAATTGCACTCCAGCCTGGGCAACAAGAATGAAGCTCTCTCAAAACAAAACAAAACAAAACAAAAAGATAAAAAAGAAATTGTCGGCTGGGTGTGGTGGCTCACGCCTGTAATCCAAGCACTTTGGAGTCCAAGGCGGGCAGATCACCTGAGGTCGGGAGTTCAAGACCAGCATGACCAACATGGTGAAACCCCGTCTTTAAAAAAAAAAAAAAAAATGGCTTACATATTTAAAGCTCTCTAAATAACTCTAACCCACTAATATTCTTGAGAACTGATGCTCCAACATAGTGGTTACTTAATTCTTGAATATCATGACCGGAAAAAACACTTTTTAAGTGGAATAATTAATTTTAAGTTACCAGTTGTTTTTTGTTTTGTTTTCCAAATAAATGGATTAAATTAAAATATAACTGTATTAGCACCACCATTTCACTAAAGAAAGAACATTTAACAACAACAAAGTTAGGATAGTGATCTTTTGAAATTTAAAAATTGGATAACATAACTCTCTGGCAACTTAATACATACCTTTTTTTTTTTTTTTTTGAGATGGAATCTCACTCTGTCACCTGGGCTGGAGTGCAGTGGCCTGATCTTGGCTCACTGCAGCCTCCACCTCCCAGGTTCAAGCAATTCTCCTGCCTCAGCCTCCCAAGTAGCTGGGACTACAGGCGCATACCACCGCACCTGGCTAATTTTTACATTTTTAGTAGAGACGGGGGTTTCACTATATTGGCCAGGCTGGCCTTGAGCTCCTAGCCTTGTGATCCGCCTGCCTCGGCCTCCCAAAGTGCTGGGATTACAGGTGTGAGCCACCGCGCCCCGCCATTGCCATTTCTTTTTCATTGCAAATCAGAATGTTGAAGACTTTATAATGGAATGTCCCTGGTTTAGTACATGTGTTAGAACCCTTGTGGTATGGGAAATAAGTATGAATCAATTCTATGCCTTGACCTATAGCTGATAGCCTTTAAATGTCTCCTTTCTTCTACCCAGATTGCCTTTCCCCTCATCCACAGCTGACTCAGTATTTAAGACTTGGTTCAGATGTCACCTGCTCATGGAGGTTTTGTGCTCCTCCCTTTCTTCTTCTAAGCTGAGTTTGATGCACCTCCTTTTTGCTCCCCTAACATTCTGTATGTACACAACTCTGTCATACTATGTGTAAACTAAGCATTAATTGTTTATTTTCTTTTCAGTTTCCTTAATTATATCACAAGCCCCTGGAGGGGAAGAACCATGTCTTGTTCATGTCTGTACCTCCGAAATCTGGCATAGTGATTGTACTTAACAGGTGTTCAAAAAATATTTCCTGAATGAACACAGAACTAAGTGAAATTTACAATCTGTCAGAGAAGCTAAAACCTGGGTGTGCATAAGCATAGCAGTAGGTGGAAAGTCATAAATGACTTAAGAGAAGTCAAGTTTTTTAGGAAGAGCAGAGGAAGTTGGTTACATCTGTGTGAGGACACCAGGTGAGGATCATAGAGGAGAGGATATCTGAGGTTTCCTGGGAATATATACAGGACGTGCTCATGCAGCATCAAGGAGAGGACAAGAAACATGGAAGGAACAATGCAAGCAAAGGCATAGCACTGGAAAAACATGACAGAAGAGAACACGCCAGTCATGTTTCACTTAATTGGAGCCCAGGGTTTGTAATTCATAATTAAGGCAGGATGGTTGGTGGGTTTACAGAAAAGATACTGAGGAGCCATAGAAACGTTTGGACAAGAACATAATTAGAGTTGGCTTTTAGGCAAAAAATAATAAATGAGTGTGAGAGCTACAGGAGGGATGCAGTAGAGCCTGGAGTCCAGGAGACAGCTAGGAGCCCACTGTGATTTTGGGGAAAGAGAAAATGCGGGCAGAACTCAGGGAGATGGAGTGGAATTAGAAAGGAGATGGTTGGAAAAGGTAAAGTGTGTTGTCTTGGCCAGTCACTGGACAGGGGATTCAGAGGAGTAGAATGCAGGAGAAGGAAGGAGGGATAAAGAGAACTTTAACCTCGGAACATAGACCTAGAAGAATATGGTGATGATGATGATGCCATTGGCAGAAATAGGAAAAACAAGAAGATTATGGGGATGAGAGGAAGGTGGAGATGTGAAATGCCAGCAAAATCTTCAGCATGAGATGCAATAGAGTAAGAGGTTGGAATGACAATTAGAATTTTAGGAGTTACCTTCCGAACGGTTATTAGTTAACTGTATGAGATAGCCAACAGGAAACGCAGCAAGAGAGGCAGAAAGCAACCCGAAGGATACGTTACTGTTCTGTTCAACCAGTATTTATCACACAGCCTAGAGTCAAAAACTAGAAAAGGCCAAATAGGATGAGGACTAAGAAAGAACCACTGAACTTGGAGATCATTGAACTTGGTCATTGGTCGTTTCTTTGAGAGGGTAAAAGCTATTTGCAGGATGTTAAAGGTTTAAGTGGCTTGGAGGAAGGAGAGCTAACAAGTACAGTCATCTCTTCCCAGATATTCCCTGCTAAAAGAGCAAAAACCAGGAGAGTAGCTCTTGTGGGGTGTGGGTGGAGAACTTTGTTGTTGCTCCTGTTTGTCACTGATAAGGAAGCGCTGGTGGAAGGGGAAAAAATTGAAAATGAAAGAGACACAGTTGAGATTTGTAAAATGTGTATTAACCCCATTTTACAGATGAGGAAACTGAGGCTCAAAGAGGTTAAATAACTTGTCAAAACCAGTACTAGCAGAGAAGGAAACTGAATCCTGGTTTTACTGACTTAGAAATATATGGTCTCTTGATCACATCATGCTAATCAACTCCCCACCAAATATTGGAAAATATTTGTCTGATACAGCCTTCAGTGGATACATGAAAATATATCAGTGGCTTGCCATTCTTTTTGCTTGCATTTTAAGATTTTGTGATATTCTGTAAAATCGCATGCTTAACAATAAACAGAGTAGTCTCTATGAAAATGTGACTCAAGAGGAGTCAGAGTTATTTAGCCATCACATCTTTCTCTCCTACTTAGAACACTTTTTTAAAAAATCAGCCTCAGGTTGAATTTTCTTTATGTTCTATTTTTTCTTCCCTATTTTGTTGTTGTTGTTTTGTTTTGTTTTGAGATAGAGTCTCACTCTGTCACCCAGGCTGGAGTGCAGGGGCACAATCATGGCTCACTGCAGCCTCTATTTTCCCAAGCTAAGGTGATCCTCCCACCTCAGCCTCCCGGGTAACTGGGACTGCAGGTATGTGCCACCACACTGTGCTAATTTTTATATTTTTTATAGAGAAGGGATTTTGCCATGTTGCCCAGGCTGGTCTCAAACTCCTGGGCTCGAGGATCCACTGGCCTTGGCCTCCCAAAGTGCTGAGGTTACAGATGTGAGACACCATGCCCAGGCTTTTTTTTTTTTTTAACTTATTAGATATGGTGTCTCACTATGTTGCCCACGCTGGAGTGCTGTGGCTATTCATTCACAGGCATAATCATGACGCAATACAGCCTCGAACTCCTTGGACTTCAGGAATCCTCTTACTTCAGTCTCCTGAGTGGCTGGGATTACAGGCGCGTACCATCACACCCAGCTCTTTAGGGTGCTTCTGTGTTCTGTTTGCCACCCATGCTGAGCAGGTGGAATCACTTCTCAGAAGGATGCAATGCAGTTGCTTGAAGCAGAACAGGTTTAACCTTATATAATACACACGTTTACCACATTAACGGGTAATTAAGATTTACATAGTTTATAATGCCTTTCTTCTACCTCCTACTGATCTAGACTAAAACAAGGATCAGATTTTATCAAATAAGTTACATAGACAAAAATCTCACGTACTTAAAATCAATACAGGGTCCCCAAATTCGACGCCAAAGCAGAGATATGGAAAATAATCTGACCCAAGAGTACCTTTTGGTTTCAAAGATAATATTAATTTAACTGATTAAAATCTGGGTATGTGGACATGTCTAAAATTAAGTGCTAGAAAAAAACCTTTAAACATCTTGTGCATATACTGTTTTGTTTTGCTCATAAACTGGTTACAAGTTTGAAAACAGGTTTTGCAAGTCCTAAAACTTACACAAGTCAGGTGCCTTCTTAAAGACAAACAATGTGAGATTGCAAGGGTCCCTACCACAGCCTTGGAAGAAACTGGGGCAAAGAGTGGCCTGGAAGCTTACTCTGTGTTAGCTCTGCAGAAAAACCGCCTCTGGCTGCAAATCCCTCCTAGAGAAACTGTCCTTGTATATAGCCCTGCCCAGTTAGCTTCCTTCATTTATTGTTGTTCCTAAGTCTTTTTTTTTTTTTTTTTTTTTTTTTGAGACAGAGTTCTGCTTTGTTACCCAGGCTGGAGTGCAGTGGTGCAATTTTGGCTTACTGCAACCTCTGCCTCCCGGAATCAATCAATTCTCCTGCTTCTGCCTCCTGCATAGCTGGGATTACAGGCGCGCGCCATCAAGCCTGGTTGATTTTTTGTATTTTAGTAGAAATGGGGTTTCATCAGGTTGCCTAGGCTGGTCTCAAACTCCTGAGCTCAGGCAATCCACCCATCTTGGCCTCCCAAAGTGCTGGAATTACAGGCGTGAGCCACTGCACATGCCCGGTCCTTAAGTCTTGTTTGAAAGAAACCATCTCATTCCCTGTACTTCAGTCGGTTTGTTCTGCCTCTGTGTTGTGGCTATTTTCTCAGCTACCTGTAGTAATGCTACATTGTTTGGTATTCTTGTTTGGTCCTTCTTTGAATGATTTTTTCACCTTCAGTGCAGAAAATACAAAATAACAGTGAAAAAAAAAAAAAAAACCTCAGCGCCGGAAGCTGCCTATGCAGAAAGTTACTGTTGGTGATTTTTACATAGCACTTGCTTTTCAGAAAAGTTGATGTAAAATTGCTTGCTTGAGATGCCTCACATGAAAGAGTTTGAGGGTATTTGGGTCATCTTTGTGCCCGGTGTGAAAGTCTTTTACTACAATGGAAAGATAGAGGAGTTCACAGCTCCATTGGCTAGACATTTTGTCTTTTTATTGAACTAATCTTCATCACATAATTAAAGATGACTGTTATACCCCGTTCTGCAGTCCCCCCACTACCACCTGCAAAGTGCTTTCTTTTCTTTTTCTTTCCTTTCCTACAGAGTCTTGCTCTGTTGCCCAGTCTAGAGTGCAGTGGTGCAATCTCAGCTCACTGCAACCTCTGCCTCCTGGGTTCAAGTGATTCTTGTGCCTCAGCCTCCCAAGTAGCTGAGATTATAGGCACGCACCACCATGCCAGGTAATTTTTGTATTTTTAGCAGAGATGGGGTTTGGCCATGTTGGCCAGGTTGGTCTTAAACTCCTAACCTCAAGTGATCCACTCACCTCAGCCTCCCAAAGTGCTGAGATTACAGGAGTGAGCCACCACACCTGGCCATACAGAGTGTTTTCTTTAATGTAAACAGATTCACTTCTTTAACCATTTTACTTATAATACTGTTTCCATTCTTACCATCCTTATATCTCTGTATACATTCCAGTTTACCAATCAGCCTCTACAAGTGTAGAATCCAAAACTGAACACAATATTTCACATACTAAACACACACTACCCAGAAAATGTGTTCTTTTTCTGGACAATGCGTATTTTATTAATAATGTAACCAACATTGCCTGATGAGATATTTACACCAAGATCATGTAATATTAATTCATCTAAGAGCCAGATGCGGTAGCACTCCTGTAGCCTCAGCTACTCAGGAAGCTGAAGTGAGAGGATCTTGTGAGCACAGGAATTTGAGGATTTGAGGCCAGCCTGGGCAACACAGCAGAGCCTGTCTCTTAAAAAAAAAAAAAAAAAAAAAAAAAAAAAATATTTAAGTTTTTATTTGGCACAAAAAATTTACAATAAAATTTGATTTTGATTCATAAAAA
>CAUYNB010051098.1:0-10008 GCA_963574225.1 Lagothrix lagotricha | reverse complement strand
GCCCCTGCTCCCAGCCCCTGCTCCCAGCCCCTGCTCCCAGCCCCTGCTCCCAGCCCCTGCTCCCAGCCCCTGCACCCAGCCCCTGCTCCCAGCCCCTGCTGCTGCAGCTTGAATGGGGAAGCATTAATGTCTAAGGATCAGGTTCCAGAGGCCATAGGACAGAGTCATCGGCCCCTCGCTATACGGGGCTCCCCCACAGGGCTACCCCTGACCTGGAAACTGGCTTCCCCACGGAGGGGCTCCAAGCGTGGCCAACACAGAGCCACAGTGTCCCGTGACCTAAGCTCGCCCCGCGACTTCTGCCACTTTCGTTCACTAGGATGGAATCCCCAGGTCCTGCCCACTCTAGGGAGACAGAATTGCACCAGGAGGGGCTGTGGGGACCCTCCTAGAGGCCACCTGTTGCCTCTCCTGGAACACAGCACTCCCTCCCAGGGGGTCAGGCCACTCCTGCGTTACTGTAAGGGAATCCTCGAGACTGGCTTGGGCCGGGAGCTGCCCACGCGATCCTTGGCCCCAAGAGACAGACTTCATGCCAAAGCACAGCACCTCGGCCTGCTTGGTGGCCCCTGTGGACAGGACCGGCACAGGCAGGGGGAGGAGGGATCTCCAGGCAGCTGTCCCAGGGCTCGGGAGGGAGACTGGCCACGGGCCAGAGGTGTCCCAGGGGTGTCAGGGAACCTGGCCGACCCTCCTGCCACTTAGTGCTGGGCTCCGAGGCTCCAGGGCCTGGGACTGGGGTCTGAGAGTGACTCCAGGAGGGCCCATTTGTCCCGGGGTGCACCCTCCGGGCTGGGTCACACTAGCCCTCCCCAAAGAGCAGGAGCTCAGAGGCAGGCCCGGGACTCTCCTGCCTCCCACCCTGGGGCCTGTCCTGACCCAGGTGACTGACATGACTTGAGGCCTGGCCTGCAGGCTGAGAAACCCCTGGCTGTGTGGACCCAGAATATTCCTCAAACCTATACCCCCCAGACCCAGGCTTCCAGCCCCTCCTGACAGGAGCAACCCAGGGATGCACCCTTGTCTGGCCACTCAGAGCAGCAACCTGATGCAGGGCCGGGTGGGGGGCACCCGGGGCTGCAGGTGGCACTGGCCGCACAGGGGCACTGGCCACACAGGGCACTGGCCGCACAGGGGCACTGGCCGCACAGGGCACTGGCCACATGAGGGCACTGGCCACACAGGGGCACTGGCCGCATGGGGGCACTGGCCACACAGGGGCACTGGCCGCACAGGGGCACGGGGCACACAGGGGCACTGGCCGCACGGGGGCACTGGCCACACACGGGCACTGGCTGCACGGGGCACTGGCCACACGGGGCACTGGCCACACGGGGGCACGGGGGCACTGGCCGCACACGGGGCACTGGCCACACGGGGCACTGGCCACATAGGGCACTGGCCCCGCCCTCCACTGTGGTTCTGAACTTCCATTTCCTCACAGAGATTCTCCAGCTGTGTGACTGTCAGATACATCTCAGCAAGGACAGTGTGGACTCCTCCTGTGCACACACACGCACATGCACACACACAAGAACACACACATGTAAACACGTGAGTGAGCACACACACCACACATGCACGTTCTGCAGCGGGGAAGGAGGAGGAGGTGGGAGCCGGCTTCACATCTGCTGACGCACAGGCCGACCAGCAGCCCGGGGCAAGCCTGGAGGTGCCTCGGCTTCCGTGTCCTTCCCGACGTGGGGTGAGCCCCAGCAAGAATGATGTCTCCAGGAGGCTGGCCGTGGGCCAGTGCGGAGGTGCCTGGGGGCAGCCGTGGTCCCCAGCAAGGGAAGCACAGGGCAGCCACCAGCAACACCCATGGACCCTCAAAAGACGAGGGCTGTGGCCAGGGCAGTGCTGGAGGAGGCTCAGGTCCCTGTAGGGGAAAGGGGAGGGTCCAAAACCTTCTAGGCAAGAGAAGCCACAGCCTCACTTAGCCCCCGGTCTCCCCCAGGGACTTCCCTCAGGCCTCCCCGGCCAGCCGGCTGCCTTGGCTCCAACATCACCTCTCAGCAGAGGGGCCTTCCAACTTCGACCCCATGGGCCTCCCTGCCCTCCTGCACCACCCAGGGCTGCTACGGCAGGTCATTCAGGATGGGAGTGTCGCCCCGACTGATGTCCAGAGAAACCACAGTCCTCTGAAATCTCGGGGCCCAGAAAGGAAGGAGGGATGCACGCGGTGAGTCAGGGCAGGAGAAAGGGGGTCTGGGACAGCGGGGTGGGTGCTCTGGAGCTGGTGTCTGATGAGAGTGCCGCCATGGAGGGGCTGGGCACAGGGTCTCAGCAGCCGGCCCGGCACCACGCACTCCTGGAAAGCAATGGCCCCCAGGAAGGGAGGGCATCCTCGCCAGGTTCCGCTGTTGCTCGGCCCCCATTTGTCTTTGGGTGGAAGGCTGAGTGCCCGAGGGTGGAGCCCAAGCCCTCTGGGAGGCAGGAGGCCGTGACCACCTGGCCGCGGCAGCCTCTCCCGGTCACGCCTGCCTGCATCTCTATCACATCTCGGGTAATAAATGAGGCATCCTGAGTGCGCCATCAATTTCGAGGCAATTGGCTGTTTCCGGGGTCCAGGCTGTCTGTGCGGCCTTTAGGGTGGATAAACACACCACGGCCTTTGCTCTGGGCTTTTGAGGGGATATTTGTCATGGGGACTTATCCTCACTTAGGCCCGGCTCACGTGTCTGGGCTCCGTGTTTATCTCTGAGGGCGTCCACTCACTTGGAGGCTTCCTGTGGGAACACCTTCCCGGTGTAGGGTGCAGGAGCCCCCCGAGCAAGCTCAAGGTCCCAGATATGGCACAATGGGCTGCTACGCCCAACCCCCTGCTGCCTGCACAGCCTGAGGCAGAGCCGGACCTGGCAAGGGTTGGCTGAAAGACAAACAAGGGGGCAGCTGACCCAGGTCCCCACTGGGATCTGCTCTGGGGCGGCTGACTGAGGTCCGCACTGGGATCTGCTCTGGGGTGGCTGATTGAGGTCCCCTCTGGGATCTGCTCTGGGGCAGCTGACCGAGGTCCCCAGAGGGATCTGTTCTGGGGCGGCTGACCCAGATCCCCACGGGGATCTGCTCTGGGGTGGCTGACTGAGGACCCCACGGGGATCTGCTCTGGGGTGGCTGACAGAGTTCCCCACTGGGATCTGCTCTGGGGCGGCTGACGGAGGTCCCCCCGGGGATCTGCTCTGGGGCGGCTGACTGAGGTCCCCATTGGGATCTGCTCTGGGGCAGCTGACTGAGATCCCCACTGGGATCTGCTCTGGGGTGCCTGACCTAGATCCCCACTGGGATCTGCTCTGGGGTGGCTGACTGAGGTCCCCATGGGGATCGGGTCTGGGGCAGCTAACTGAGGTCCCCACGGGGATCGGCTGTAGCCAGCAGGACTGGGGAGCCATGACCCACATGGGAGCAGGTGGAAGTGGGCACCAGGGGGCCTGAGGGCCAGCCCAACACTCCCTGATCCCTTGGGCTGAGCACCCAACCAGCCACCCCCTGGCAAGTTCTTGTCCAGCTGTCAGGGGGCTCCCTCGGGAGGTGGGGCTCTGGGGAGCACCAGCGGCTCAAGGACATGAAGTCTGTGGGAATGATCAGCACACAGAGTGGGCGGCAAGAGCAGGGCCCCTTCACCATGGCCATGGCCATCATGACCCTAATGAGGGTCTTTTCTAATATAACCATTTAAACCCCTAGAATTATCCTCCCATGCAATTTTAGAGAGGGGGGCTAACGGGGAATGTCTGCAGGGCGGCAAGCCTGGGCAGGCCAGCTTTGTTTCGTGCTGACCAGCAGCACCTGGGCCAGCTCAAAGCAGCCCTAGAGATGCCCCCAGCTGCTTCCCCTCCCACTCTGGTGTCCACCTGGCTCCTTCCTCTCCCAGCCCTGCCCCTGAAGGAGTGAGGCCCACAGGAGGGGCGACAGTGAGAGGAGGAAGTGGGAGTCTAGGGGGCCCCCAGTCGCAGATCTGTGTGAACTTCTTCCTTCATGAGAGGGCCTGGGCCCCTGAGCCAGTGGTGCCCAGAGATGGGGTCAGTGAGTACCTGTGAAATGAGTGAGTGAGCAGGAGAGGGAACAAGGAGACAAGGGAATGAATGAAGAAAAGGAAGACATTTTGCAATGTTTCATTTTTTAAAGCATTTTTTCCTTTTTTTTTTTTTTTGCATTTTGGAGAGTATCTTAAAGGTCATTGCTCCTCAGGGGCTCCTCTTGCCATCTTCTTCCTTCTTGAGTTCTCTGTTCTTGTCCATCATTATCTGCTTTTCCCAGATAGGGTAGAGGGTGACGTGTCATCTCTAAATCCTTGAATACCTCCCAGGAGCTCTTCTGGGCCTGTGAAGGCTATCTTAGCTGGGTATAGGACCTGCCTGCCCTCAGCAGTGTGGAGGCTGTTCCACTGCATTCCACCTTCATGGCTGCCTGGATGGATTTTCTGTTTAACTAAAATCACAATACTGAAATACAGATGCTTTGGTTATGATGTTTGGTCATGATCCTTTTTAAACATTAGCATGTTCAGTCTGCCAATGTTGTAAGATGCTTGCATCTGTGTTTGTGAGTGAGATTTTCCTTCCTCACAATTTCCTACTTGGATTTTTGTATTAAGATTATGCTCACCTGATAAAATAAGTTGGGAAGAGCTCCCTCTTTTCTCTGAAAGAGTTTGTATAAAAGTGGCATTTTTTTTTCTTTAAATATTAAATCAAAGTTCTGAATGAAGGCTCTTTGGGCCTAGAGTTTTCTCCAGGGAAGAAACACTACAAATTCAACTCCTGTAATAGTTGTAGGTAAGAATTTTTCAGGTTTTCTATTTCTTCCTGTGGCAATTTTGATAAACACCTCTTTCTAGAAATTGTTCACTTCGTCACGTGTTTTAAGCGTATTGACATGAATTGATTTATAATTTTTTCTCTTCTTAAATTTTAGATATCTATAAGATCTGTAGAGATGTTCCCTTTTCATTCCTAACACCCGCTATTCATGCTGTCTCACATTTTTCTTGATCTGACTTACCAGGGCTTTACAGGTTTTTTACATTTTATTTATTTTTAATTAATAATTGTATATACTTATGAGGTACAATGTGATGTTTTATTCTATGCATACATTGTGGAAAGATTCAATCAAGCTGATTGACATACCTATCACCTCATCAACACATTATTTTTTGTGGTGAAAACATTTAAAATCTATTCTTTTAGGAATTTTAAAATCTAAAATGCATTATTATTAACTGTGGTCCCCATGCAGTACAACAGAGCACGAAAGCTTATGTGCTTTCAAAGACCGAACTTTCGGCATTACTGATTCCTTTGTTCTGTATATTGTTTTCCATTTCTTTAATTTCTGCTCTTATTTCCTGCTATCTTTGTTCCCTTTTTTCTGGTTTACTGAGCTGGATGTTGGGCTCATTAATTTTCAGACATTCTTCTTTTCTAATATAACCATTTAAACCCCCTAGATTTATCCTCCCATGCAATTTTTGGTGGATCCTCCAAGTTTTACTATGAAGTACTTTTTCATCATTCGGTTCAAAATATCAGTTTCCATTATGGTTTCTTCTTTGATTGATGGGTTGTTTTCGTAATTCCCACATGGCTGGGTATTTTCCACTCCATTCTTGTCATCAGTCCCTCACAGAGTTGTGCTGTGGTTGGAGAAGATGCATTGCATGAGTCCTGTGCCTTGCCCTTCCATCAGGGCACAGTGATGCCCCAGTCCCTGGCATCAGTCTCCAGTGGTTCACTTCGCCTTGGGGACAAAGTCAGTGCAGTAATGTTCTCAGAGGGGACACCTGTCAAGCGGAGGCTTAGATGAGGTGGGCAGGTAGGGGTTGGAGATGGAGGGAAAATTCGAGAAAGTTACGCGCAGACGGAGCCACAGAGCAGACACTTGGGGCAGTGGATGGCTCCTGGCATCCCTGGCCCCCGGCCCCAGCTGGGGGTCTGTGAGGGGTCCAGGTAGCACTCCCACACCACAGGCCCTGCTGTATGCCCTAGTCAGTGTTTGCCTTTGCAGCTGAATGTCTGTTTCCTGATTTTCTGCCCATGGCAACCCCGGGGCTCTCAGGAGTTGGAGCGCCACACGGGGCAGCCAGAGGGAGAGTACAGGGGAGTTCCACAACCGGCCCTGGCTCCTCCCTCCTCGGCGGACTGTCCCCCGTGGGTGACCGTCACTTCGCAAGGATCCCCTGAGCCAGTGTTTCTCCAATGTGACACTGTTGCTGTTGGGGCAGCGTGACTCTGTGTGAGGAGTCCTCCGCATGGCAGGATGTCCAGCAGCCCCCTGACCTCCACCCACCCATGCCAGGAGACCCCCCCACCCTGGTCATGACAATAAAGTCTCCAGACATTACTTAATCTCCCTTAAGGGGACAAATTATCCCCTGTCAAGAACCATGGACCTAATTCCAAGAAAGGCTGCGGCTGCCAAAGATGCCTCGGGGCCGGGAAGGGTGGAGAGGAGGGTCCTCAGGCTCGGTCTGGGAGCAGCCGCAAGTGAGAGGCGCAGCGAAGGTTCTCAGGGGCCCTGGATCTGGGTCCAGCATTGAGACTTCAGTGCCAGGAGGGGTGGGCTTTTGATAACCAAATGCCCCAGAAGTCACAGACCCCAGCTCCTCCCTGACTGCACCCTCCACCTGGGCCATGGTGGGCACCACCTGCTCGGAAGACAGCCTAGGGTCTCCTGTGGGAACCGTGGCCTCAGCGACTCTTGGGACCACGGGGTCTCGGGTGGCCGGACAGTGTCAGCAGGATGAGCTAAGCTCTCCCCGCTGGGAAGCATGGCAGCCGAGGAGCCAGAGGAGCCACTGCGGTGGTAGCTGACTTGGTGAGGTTGGCCCAGTGAGCGTCGCAGCTACCTGGGGCCTGACTGGAGTCCAGGGTGTGGACAACTGCTGGGCCAGCTGGCTGGAGGAGTGGCCTTTGGGTCTGCTGTCAGGGCCAGCGCCGGGGGCCCAAGATGCAGCTGGCAGCAGCGTCTCAGGCAGCACCGAGAATGAGGTCCACTCTCTCCACCTGTGGCTTCATGCCCTGCACCCCGGCGCTGACTCCATCCCAGGACCCTGCTGTGAGGACTGCGCGAAGTCACCTATTCATTCTGCAGGAATTCGTGGCCCTACACTGTCCACGATCTTCTCTGGTCTCTGGGAACACGGCAGATGTCAACAGCAGGCAGGAACCTGCACACTCCTGAGAGAATGGGTGGCTCCGTGCCCTCTACACCGGGCACAGCTCTGCGGCACCCACTGGCTAAGGCCACATCTTGGTTGATTCCCACCCACTACGGGAGGTAGGAATTCCCACTCCATTATAGTTGGGAAAATAGACTATCCCTGAACATCCCTGGTGTGGCAGTGCAGATGTCACCTCCTCCAGGAAGCCTTCCTGGACTCCCAGCTGAGGCCGCAGCCCCTCTGTGCCTGTCAGCTCTGAGGTCTCACGGTGACTGTCTCCACACAGCACTTTTGAGGGAGTCGGCTCTTCTCTAAGGGACTCCTAAATATCACATCCTTTGTCCTCTGCACTATCTCCCAGGTAGGGACTGCCGCTGACAGCTGGGGAAACTGAGGCACAGAGCAGTTATCGCATTACCAAGGTCACCGAACTAGGAAGGGGCACAGCCAGGATGGACTCCCCATTAGCCTGGCCTGGCATCAGGACACTTGGCCCCAAGCTGCCCAGGCAGGGGCCCAGACCCAGGTGTGCTGGAGGCCAAGCCTCTCTCCTGGGCGAGGCAGAGCTCAGACCACCCCCTCCACCCTGGTGAAGACGCATCCTCTGCTCCCTCTGGAGGCTCCAAGAGAAGCTCCTCCCCGCCTCTCCAGCTTCCGGTGGCCCTGGCGTCCTGGGCTTATAGCCACATTCCCTCCGATCTCTGCCTCCGTCTTCACAGCGCCTCCTCCTCTGTGTCCAAGCTCCCCCGGCTTTCCTCGTGTAAGGACATGCACAAGCCATGGGATTTAGGGCCCACCCAGGTGATCCAGGGCGACCTCATCCCGGGATCCGTCACTCAAAGACGCCAGCTCCAGGTGTGGCTCACAGGAAGGCAGGCAGGAAGGGGGGCTCACCGAGGCTATGGCCATACCCCCGGGGGCACTATCCAGCCCACCGCAGCATGTGAGCACTGGCTGTGGCTGGGCAGCCTCCTCGGTCTCTCCAGGCCCAGCCTGAGCTGCACGGGGCTGCCCGCTGGCTTCCTGGGGTCCCACCATGGCTGGAGCCTTCCCTGTATGTCCTTAGGGAGCCTGTAGAAGACGCATCCAGGGGAGAATCGCGCCAGGCTTATGTTCCGTGCCCTGGAATATCCAGGACCCCACCCAGCACCAAGCGGCAGCTGGCCACCTTCTGTTTACCCTGGAGCTGCTGGGCCTGGGCCTGTGCCCTCAGCCAACCCCTTGGCCCTGCTGGGACGCTGGGTCAGAAATGCTTTCCATGTGAGCCTCCTGCCAGGAGGAGAGTCGGCGGCTCCAGCCCGCCCAGCCCAGGCAGCCGCTGCCAGAACTTCGACCCAGCAGTGGGCTGGTGATGCCTCCCACAGAGCCGGGAAAAGAGGATAGATACATGGGAAACAGGGGAGGGAGGCCTCGCTTGGCATCCAAGGGCGTGTGGGACGGTCCTTACACTGAGTCCGGAGGCCTGCTGGGGACGGAAGAGCTGTCCGGGTCTTCCCTCATCTCAGCGGCTCTCCCAGGGTCCTGCGGATGGCACGGGGAGCAGGGCCCGCCCCGTGGTGAAGGGAGCTGCAGTCCCCTTCCTGCCTGCCTTCCTGTGAGGATGCCCCGAAGCTGACTCAGAACCCCTGAGGCGTTACCAGGCCCAGCTCCCCAAGTGCCCCCCCATGACCCAAATGGAGGGGCCTAAAAAACGGGGGGCATGGGGCCTGGAGGGCGGGGGCCTCTGGCAGACGTCAGGAGTGGGGAGCTTCTCTCTTTGGCCAGTGAGGACGGTGCTCTGGCATCCTGGCAGGGGCACCAGGCAGTGAGGGCGGCACGTGAATGCCAGACCCATCTATCCTCCCGGGAGTGGGGTGCAGCTGGGACAATTATCCATGCTTTCTCCACGTAATGACAAAATGCACTTCTCGCAGAAAGCTCTAAATAATTTCTGAGCAATTTCTTTTGTAAAAAAAAAAAAAAGAGTAGAAATGCGAAGAGGAAGAAGAGAAGAAAAAAGCCTTTTCTAGGCTTCCATTCCCAGGAGGGACGGGCTCAGCGGCTGCGTGCATCCAGGCTGCCTGTCCCCCTAGCCTCTGCCCCAGTGCAGGAGAGACCAACCCCCCCCAAACCGCCTCTGTCAGGCAAAGTGACCACGGGGCAGCCACACTGGCCCTGGAGCTGGGAAAGGGGATGGCCGCTCACCACCCTTGGTCCACAGCCTGGGGAGGTGGGGGACGGACCCCTCCATCACCGCACGCAGCTGCCTGTCCCCTCGACCCGCCCAGGAGCTTGGTTTGTGGGACTGAGTCAGGGATGGGAGACCAGGGGGTGCAGACCTGGTGTGGGGGCTCTTCCAGGGACCCAGCTTGGCTGGCAGAGGCCAGTCCCGATTAGGAGAGCGAGTCAGAGGCTATGCAAGGGGACGGTGGACGGCAGGACAGGGGAGTGAGCCCCAAGCAGAAATGCAGCTTGCGGGTGCTGCACTGGTCAGCAGCTGCCATCAGAGACCACCTGTGGGAGCCTTCACCCTCGGGGGGGCCTTGGGGTGGGGGCAACTTGGGGCCTGCTGTGCAGGGGAGCCAGCGCTGGAGGATGCACTCCCATCCTGAGCAGCCAGCCACCTCAGCCCACCTGCCATGACCAGGGGCTCCCTGGGACAGAACAGGGCAGGGTCCATCTAGACAGGATGCAAACGCTCCTGCCCTGCCTGTCCCCAGCCCCCAGCCCCCAGCCCCCAGTCCCAGCCCCCAGCCCCCAGCTCCCAGCCCCTAGTCCCAGCCCCCAGCCCCCAGCCCCCAGTCCCAGCCCCCAGCCCCCAGCTCCCAGCCCCTGCCCCCTGCCCCCAGACCCCAGTCCCAGTCCCA